>VWZF01007160.1:509771-537481 GCA_013396755.1 Sclerurus mexicanus | reverse complement strand
CCCCCCCTCCCGCTCGTTACTGGTTTGACTGGTGGTATCAGCCAAGGGGAAGCTGCTCTTAAATGGTTAGTAGAGAAGAAATCAGCATTATCAAGTCAGATTATTTTGACTGGTTAAGGTGCAGGTTCAGGTAATCTGTTCATAGAATGCAGTGCTTCTCTTTCTATCAAATTTTCTTTATAGGAACTGTAAGATACAGCTAAAGGTCTTCAGAATGCTTATCTAGAGAACAGATAATTTCACAATTTCATAATTTTGTTATCTTGGTGTAAGACTTTTCTCATTTTAGTGCTGGATTTCATTGAAGAAGGACCATGGGCAGTTCAGGTGTAAATTACTTATTTCAAGATGCTTCTGTTTTATGTTGTTCTGAAATTGCTGATTAATTTTCTCTTTTTGCTCTGATATTTCTTACTCGTAGATGGGGAAGCCATAGGGAGTTTGTATCATGGCAGCGGATGAGGATGGACTGGGACTGTTTGATATCCGCTACAGTGGTAAGATGTGTTAGATTACTCTCTGGATTGCAGGGAATCAATGCAAGCAGACTTATGAAAATACACAGGTCCAAAAATAACTTAGAAAACAAATTTAAAGTTGGGACAAATACTGATGAGCTTCAACTGTAACTAAATGGTGTGGTTCAGTATCATTGTAAGCCATATCCCATTAGTAAGTTTGTATTTAAAACTGTGTACTTGGGATTTCTGGAATGTTTTGAGGGCATGTCTGGAACTGGTCTCTCCCCTGTGTTTCATGGTGTATGAGGTGCCCTTCGCTGTACCTTAGTGAAGTTAGTGTGTGAACAGTTAGGGGAGTGGCTCTTTTGTGTGCTATTTGTAAGTGCCGATGTGTTATCATCTGCTGTAGTATCAATAATCAAGGTACTCTGTTATTTCCAGCTCTGCAGTTGGTTGATTTGACATGTATTTGTGAGATTCGCAGCCTCAGAAGGACTGTGGATATTGTTATATTTCTTTATAGAAGTAATGTTTGTTGCAGAGCTGGAGAGATTCCCATAGAGGAATTGAGAGTGGTAAGAGGCATTGGAAAAAGACGTGAAGAGAGACTGAGGAGATTTAGATTAAGATTAGTTTACAGAGCTAGTTAGTGTGTGAGTAAATGGCAATTATAAAGCAAATTTTTTGAATTATGATATAAACTGCTACAGTACTTTGTTTTTATCAATAAATGTTTCTTTTAACAAGAGTGGTTTTATATCAATATTGGTTTTGAGTTGTATAGCTTTTGTATTGTATTCTAGAAAACGATTTAAAATTTAGATCAAATGTGCTCTTAGTTTATAATTATAAAATTTACTTGTACCTAAAGCTGTGCCATTTGCTTTGTGCACAGTTCTTGTAGTATTTAGGAACTGATCTTGTAAGATTGTCTTTGGTCTCTGGTGACTAAAGATCTTTTCTCCACAGTAGCAGTAGTTTGCTGGATAAAAATTTCCTTGTCTTTTACTAGTCTGTGCTATTACTTTTACTATTCTCTACTGATCTAGGATCACAACTATGCTTGCTTTATGGGAAAGGTAGAGGTTAGAGTTTACTAAATGATCACTTTGGCTTTTATTTTTTTTAATTGCTTTAGCTGAAGCTTCCCCCTTCAAGGAAGGTGATGATGGCTCAGTGGATATTTATGATGGCTTGGACAGCAGTTTGTCCGTTTCTGGTAGGTTGATTGTGTCTTACTGTGTCTTGGAGCATTATAGAGTCTCTGCTTCTTAGGCTGATTTCAAGTAAAATAACCTTCAGCTTTGAGCTGCTTGTTTAAATTCAAGACATATATGTTAGGCTGTATAGATGCAGCAGAGAATTTTGAAATCTATTAGTTGAATGAATAAAAGACAGTTTTCCTGTGATACTTGTAATGATGTTGTAAGAGACTTGGGCATATAAAGGGGTGCAGAGAAATCTTAGCTGTTTTATCTGTGCCTGGATAGAGGACCTTGGAGAAAACACCTTTTAAGTTGTGTTTTTGGAAGCTTCTATGCCAGATCCAACAGTCAGTGATGACTAAATCTCCAGTGAAAGATCTGAAACATACTTTTTGTGTGATACAGTATGTTCAGGAGATCCTTTTAACCTTTTGTTACTAAGTAATTTGACATGCTAATTTCCTTAATGGGTTACTATCTCAAACAATCTCAGTGTATATTACTGAAACATATGTCACAAGCATGTAATAGTTCTTTATTTTGTGTGTTGTTACCTTATAAGTACAAAAAGTAAAAACGAAATGCACAGGCAGTATAGACAGCATACACAATGCAGCATGGCTAGAAAAATACCTTTTTCCTTACATAATTGATTTGCTTTGTACAGACAATTTTGCTCCAAACTCTATGCCATCTAGAAGCAGTTTAAATTTATTTGATGAAATATTAATTGAAGAAGGGACTGCAAAGAAAGCATCCTACAATGAGGTATGTATTAATGTGAGGAATAAAATTCTGTTTGGGTTTTTTTTGTCCTAAAGTTTCTTGTGTGAAGTGCAGAAAATGTTGTCAGCATGATCACGTTTTTGGGAAACTAGGCCAACTGATTTTAAATAAGTAAAAACCAGAGTGTGCTAATAAACTGTTATGTCACAAAGTTCATTAGGATAAGTGAATCTGTCCCTCTGTGACATGGTCAATTCTCACTTAGCATCCTTTGAATGCAGTTTATATATCAGCTATGTTATGGGAAAATGTAATTTCGCTCTAGTCAAGTATCTGTTCAGATGTCTGATACAAAACTAGTCTTGACATTTCTCACAATGAATTTTACCAGAGTAAAACACATAGGTCATGGATTTCTCTTATGTTAAATTCTGTCCATGAGACTGAACACAGCCACGCAGTAGGTAACTGCTTCTAGCACATCAGCAGAACACTTACGTCTGTACCACCACCTGTCCTGGTCAAAAAGACACATTGAAATGGCATTAAAAGGACAGACACCCACAGATGTTAGAAGAAGCAGGAGCAAACCTCCAGAAGTCTACTGAGTGATGTCACTTTGAGAGCAGTTGACTGTTTGAATGAAGTTGTCCATTCTTCTGTGAAGGATTTGTCCCCATCTGATTTTAAAGAGCTCATGCCAAATTAATTTTATTTAATATTGTGATCTCAATAGGATTGTGTCTTTTGCAGTCTATTTTTGCAGTCCAGGTTTGTTTGTAGTAGATTTTTGTTGTGTTTCTCCTTATCTGTTTTGTGTTACATAAAATCTGACAAGCAAGTCCTCGTCTATTTGGCTCTCAGAACTCTTGATCCTTGAGAATTGTGTCTTTAATTTCACAATAATATGGCTCCCTGTTATTTTTTATTACTGTTAGGCAAGCATACATACATTTCCTCTTATCTGACTGTGGTTCTTTAGCAACCTGTATGTATACCAATTGGAGTGTATTGTAGCCTTTTGTTTTAATATGGCTTTAATATGTTACTTTTGGGAATAAAAACCAGAGCTTTGTAATACACGCTACTGTGTTAACTAACTATAAATCTAGAGAAGTAAGTTTTCTCTATAATTAATATTTTCTGCACTTCTGTGGTGTGAATTCTTCTCTCTTTGACAGTTGCAGGCAGAATATGGAAAATGTCAGCAGCAAATTAAAGAGTTGATGAAGAAATTTAAAGAAATACAGGCCCAGGTATTGTAGTTCGAAGGGAAAACATTGTCAAAATTTATGTAAAGAAAAGTGAATATTGCTTTGAGAAGGCAGTTACATATTCTTTCCAGACTTGATCCATTGTGTGGTTTGGAGAGCATTCCTGTAGGTGCTGGGAGCTTGGTCTGCCTAGTATGGTTGCTGGGATAACCTACTGACAAAATCAGGAGGAACATTTGTTTGTTTCACAATGTTGTGTTCAGTAAGACTCGATTTGTTTAAAAACTGTCTTCTGTCTTCTTAATTAGAAAATAAGCATTTCAAATGAATAGTTGTCAGAAACGTATCCAGTATTCTTGGGTTTTTAATGTGCTAGGGAGAGGGTTGCAAAGGTACTTCAGCTGTCGTTAGAGCAGGAGGAGGATGTCTACATTCCTGTGAACATAGTGCCATTTTGCTAAGTCTGAACTGCTCTTCAGCTTGATCCACTTCTGTGCCATTCTGTAGAGAGAGATTATTTTGGGCAATTCTGCAATGTGCTCTACTGCTTATTAACAGGTATATCCAAAAGGTTCTATGCTTTGTAATGGTAAGCAGCTGGTGCCCTGTGACGCTTCTGGATTGTTTTCTGCAAAACTGTCTGCCTTTCTGAGCAGGCTTTGCAAAGGACAATTACCAAGAGAAGGGACTGTTAGGGTTCTAGAACACCATATCTAGATATTTTATAATGATTGAGCATGCAAAGTTGGTTTTGATACCTTGAGAGAAATACCATTACCCTCTTTCTCTGAAAGTGCCTAAAAGCTACATCTCTCATTTGACACAGTAACCAAGAAAGCAATAAATTGCATAAAAGAATGAAGCAAAGGGGTGGATTATAATTTTTTAGCTCAATGGTTACTTGGTTTGTGGCATATTTCGGTTTTATTAAACTGTATGCTTAAAACATTTTAAATAATTACCGGGAGCACAAACACGAGCATAAAAGTGACTGATGTTAAAAAAAACCATCTTCTTTGAATCTCAGTAATTCTGACTTCTCCAAAAGAGTTTCTAAATGTCCTACTGTCAGTTTGCAAGTGATGGGATGTTTTTCTAGTGGTTGTCTTGCACTGTTTTTCATTCATGTTTGGATACCCAAGTTAATTCTTGTTTTTTCTTTTCCTCTCTTTCTTGCTGTCTGTTTTGTATACATTTAAAATAGAATGTCATTCTACAGAATGAAAACCAAGCTCTCAAAAAGAATATTTCAGCTCTTATCAAAACAGCAAGAGTGGAAATTAATCGTAAGGATGAAGAAATCAGTCATCTCCATCAAAGGTACAAATAGGCAGTGGACCTGATAACATGTTTATTGTCTGATCATGTTTATATACTTGTTGCAAATGTTTGTGTGTATTTTAAGAAAAATTAATTAAAAAAATCATTAGTAAATAATTGTGTGGTTTAGAACCAGTACTATCAGAAGAAATAAGTAAGAATCTTTGCCTGATGAGGTTCTTGTTTTATAATTAAGAAACAGAAAAGGAAACCAAAGGTTGACCATTTGCATTAATTTTTGCTCGTTTATTTTGTTTCATCGCTGCTTCATCTAACCATATTACATGTTTCAAAGCAGATTTGATCTTACTCAGTTCAGCTTCAAAACTAGTTTGTTTTATGGCCTCAGACATGAATTCCGTGGAACTTTTCAGACAACAAATGAAAGTAAATAGATCATACAATGTTTCCATGTTAAGATATGAAATCCCTGTCCCAGTGGTGGGGGATCGCAACTACATAATTCTTGGTTATTTCTGTCTTGGCTATTTCCTGGTTATACTACTAGTCTTACTGCAAGGACTTGAAAACAGTAAAGTCTGGATGGAAGAGGAACTGAGAGTATGGTTTCTGAACCACATGAAACCAGAGCAAGGGGCTAAGATTCGGGACCCTTAGCTTGTCAGAAGGTCACTTTGTGTGACATCAGCCACATCATTGGTTTGTTTGTATTTTAGCTTGACCATTTGATACTTTCTTGCACCAAAAGGTGTCATAAAGAACCTTCATATGACATTACTTTGCTAAAGGCTATATGGATATTAACTATGCCATTTTTTTTTCTAAATACAGAAAATTACCAAGACACTATTTGATGGAGGTCAAGAGATTTTAACACATGTAATTCTTTCAGGTGATGGGCTTTGACACAACAGCTGTCATTTTCACATCCTTGAGTGCAGTATTCTGAATTTTAAATTAAATTGTTCAAAAAATATTTAATTGGTTTGAATGTTTGACCTCATTAAATACTTTGCAAGCTCCATTGCAATACTGTCTGATGGTGATGAAAGTTTATGAACAAGGTATTTGATGTAGTTGTTTTGGAAGCATCCATCATGGAAAATTGTGGGGAAAGTGGCACTTTGAAATCTTAGAAACATGCCATGTCTGCTGCATGGTTTATAATAAATTAACTTATCTTAAGCAATGCACCAATCTGTAAAGACTATTTCAAAGTTAATATCTCTGTGGGAATTGTTAGTGCTTATCTCAAAAAAAACCAACAAACAAACAAAAAAAAAACCCCCAGCTATAAAAACCGCAAAACCAGATGAACTTCACTTGGATACAAGTACATTAATCGCACATGTATACAGATTTAATAGCCACCCTGAAACACAGCAAAAAGTTGTCAGTATCAGTGAAACAGAAATACAAGAAGATGTTTTGTATTACAACAGCTGCAGCATTGTTTGGGTTCAACATTTAGTTCCTATCACAATGTCACACTTTTGGAACAGAGCAGGTCTTGTTTCAAATATTGGCCCTTAGGAAACTGTTCAGTTTTATAAAGTGAAACCAAATCAATTTTGTATTGGAGAAAAGTATATAATTATTTTCCACTTGCATTGATTCCTTACAACTGGATTCTGAATCATCATAGAATTTCAGGCCAAAACCAAATACCTGTGTAGCAGCCACTTCATCCTTGACTCTGAAATGGAGGCAGACCTTTAGCGGTTTACTGACATAATTTGTTGGTGTGACTTTTACTTCTGTTTCCTTCTGTATGGATTATATGCAATCATTCCTTCTGTATAGTGGAGAGTATATAAGAAGGTTGACATTGTCATGTTATTTTAATGAAATGTTTTGTTGAATGTGGTAGAAAAATGTCTTTTTTGGGTTGTGTTGGGTTTTTGTTTTGTTTTTTTTAATCGTGTGGTAACTGATGCATTCTATCAGTAAGGAGTAGGAGCTTAGGCCATGTAGGCCTGTAGGCTACATGTGCCCTTTTTAAATTAATTTTTTTTTTCTTCAATATAATGACCTTTCAGCAGTAGCATGTGGCCTTGATGACACTTGATTATCATAATTTACTACTTGTTTTCTGTAGCTTGTAGCAACTTCCAAACATGGCAGTTTATTTGCTTATTGAGTACACATTATACCTATTCTTTTGGTTGCCAGATTAACAAATAGTAAACTATTGAATTGCTGAGTTTTAAATTATTATTATTTTGAATCACTAATGTTGTAAAGAATAAATATTTTTATTTCCTGGGGGGAAGCTCTTTGTAATGCTGGACAATGAAATACTAATTAGAATTACTGAAATGGTTAATTAGCCCAAATACAGTATTTTTCCACAATTCTTGCTTGATCTTTATTTTAGATGAATTTCCTTTGGTAAATACATGTATAAATTATATTCCTTTGTATGTGCTGATGGAAATTATTAAACTTTTTTTTTATCCCCCATTTTTTTCCAAATTGAAACTGAAAGTGTTAACAATTTTTACAGATATATGGATTCATTGCATTTATGCATTCATTCAGCTTTAGATATGTTTAAATCAATTTGAAAGTAGCATAAATAACTTTGTTTCTTTTTATAAACAGACTGTCGGAATTTCCCAATCATCGAAGTATTTTTACCAGAACATACCTTCCAGGATCATCTAAAACAAAAGATTCCAAATTCAGACCTGATTTAGGTGACAGTATAAAGGTGGAACATAGAATGAAAAGTGACTGTTCAAAAGATGCATACCACAGTTACTCAGCTCATAATACAGACACTGAGAAGTCTGTCTCTGAAAAAAGAAATACTCCGTATTTGCTGAGGTACCCTCCTGAAGAGCTCTGCAGTGATGGTACTCATGTGTGTCCAGGGAGCTATGACCATGCTTCCAACAAGGATACCAGAAAGGAAAGAAAAGAAATTAAAAGCAATGAACAGTGCAGTAGGGGAAATGTCAGCAAATATAAAAGAGAAGTACATCAGTCCACTGGAAATGATGGTGACAGTGAAGAGGGGAATTCAGATCCTCAACAGAAGCTGAAAACCCTTCCAGAGAAGGCTAGTAAAAATGAGTTGCAGCAGAAAAGTCAAAGCATGAAACTTAAATGCAGTCCAAGTGTAGAAAGAAGAGTAGAAAGGGGTGTTTCTTCCTGGGAGAAACAAACAGCTGGTAAAGACAGATTTCAAACAAGAAGTGAATTGTATGCCGATGAGAGATTACCAAATGCATTAAAAAAAGACATTAAAACACATGATAAAAGTGAAAAGCATGGTGGCCAAAAAAATAAACCAAATGAAAAGCTGCAAGAACATCTAAAGAGATCTGGAAGGGGCAACAGTCCACACTCAAAGAATGAACATTCAAAGAGTCTTCATGAATCACGTAAATGTCATGTGGAAGAGTCTAGAAAGGTAAAACATATTGACAGCAAGAGAGACAGGGGAACAGATGATCATATCTCTCGAGAAGGAAGGACTTCACCTTCTAATTTCAACAGCAGAGACCATAAATATGCACGCTTGAAGGAAAGCAGTAGTAGATATGAATGGGAAACAGCACATTCCAAATTGGAAAGACACAGGACCGAAGAGAAAAGGAAAAGAGAAAGAGAAGATCAGGATGAAAACAGACATTTTAGAAATGAAAAAAAACTTGCAAAATATTTTTGTCAACAGTCTGTAAAAGACTCCAAGAAAGGTACAGGTGTTATAAAGAGTGAGAGAAACAGATTCTATAAGCTGGAAGTAACATCCACAGTAGCAGATAGCTTAAAAGTTCGTAAAGTTTCCAAACGTAAAGGTAACCACACTGGGACAAAAAACAAAGACTTAAAACTTAGCTTTATGGAAAAGCTCAATTTAACTCTATCTCCTAATAAGAAACAATGTCTCTCTGCAACTGATGGACTTAAAAAAACACCTTCCCAAAAGGCCACTGATGAGGGAGGAGCAGACCTCACGCTGCAAGCAGAACTCTTGAATTCTGCCCACCCTGTAGACAGTGGTCCCACAAAGCAAGCCCATTCAACAGTACAAGTTCTGGACACTGAAGCTCAGAGCAATGTGAAGCCAGCTCTGCCTGTTTCTGTCAGTTGTGAAAGTGAAGCCTTGAAAGCAGCAGCAGCAGATCCAGCCCAGTCTGAAGTGCTACCAGCAGTGGCAACTCATGAACCAATCTCAGAAACCTTACCAGACACAGAAGTGGGTCAGGTACAGTCCCATGTCTTGCCAGGAGCAGTAGAACTGCTGGTTCCTGATGAGGTGCAGGCTGACACGTCAGAAGGGGCAGAGGCTTGTGATCCGGTTGAATCGGAAGCCTCAGTAACAGCAGCAGCAGTGACAGGGCTGAACCACCTTGAATCTTTGCCCCTGGAGGTGACAGAGAGTGTGGCAGAGTGTGAAAATTTACCTGGGACAGTGGGTATGATGCAGGATGATAATGTACCCACAACAGAAGTGGCACAACCTGAACCTGCTAGTGAAAGTATGGGAGCCCTTCCAGAGTCAGCAGCAGAGAAGAAAGAGGAAGATGAAATATGGCTAACCGACATAGAAAGCTCTGCAGACCAATGTGGCTCTCAAAATGTTGTCTTAGATGACTCGGAAGCCAGAAATTTTGGTAACCTGGAGTCCTCTGATGTTGCAGATGGTATTAATGAAACAAAACTGGACTCTTTAATGGAAGTAATGAGGGACAGTGATAACTTGGCTGCAGAAAGTGTTAAGTATCCCACTGAGGACAAGGATATCTGCGAAATTAGTATAAATACATCTCAATCACTGGACAGAACTATGATAATTGATAAGGATGAGCCACTAGTTAACCAGAATGCTTGTGATCTAGAGCCAGACCTAACTGATACAGCAACAGCATCTTCTCTCAGTGGTGAGATGTATCCTGTAACTAAAGAGAGAGAACCTAATCGAGTTTCTGTTGATGATGACAGCTCAATACTGAGCATTGATCTCAATCATTTGAGGTATATTCCAAAGGCAATCAGCCCACTGAACAGCCCAGTGCGCCCTTTGGCTAAAGCACTGAAGATAGAAAGTCCCTGTAAAGGCCTTGTGAAGACTTACAACAAAGGTATTTATTTGTATATGTGCTCTCATTTCTTTTCTAGATGAATGGCTTAGAAATGCCAGTCATGGAAAGGAGAAATTACTTCTTTTAACTGCGTTCTCAAAAATACAAAGTGCTAATTCTTAAGCTGTGTATGTCTCAGTGGTCCTTTTTGTCTAGTGGAACCATAGTGCAGCCAAGATTGTAGCCATTTGAATATTCATGCTGTAAAAATTAGAGCTGGGCACTACTGACAGATGACTGGTTGAAATAAGAGTTTTGTATTAGCTTACTAAAAAATGCATATAGGTTTCTCAATTGTGCCTAGTTTCGAGTAGATCTCATTAGGTTTTTCTGTGAAACTGTGGAGGCAAAAATTACTTAGGTTCATATTCTTTTAAGTATTTGTGAGAAACCTAAAGAGAGTACTTGAGAGTTAATTTTTAGGAATGTTGGTAAGAGAATGCTGTGCTCTACATCTGAATTAATTTCAGTGTGAGTTCTCATATCTAATTTTATACTTGTGAGTCAGTCAGTGGGCAAAGCAATGGAACAAATAGAGCATTAGGTTTTGTCATTAATGAAGAGCTAGCTTGTAAATAACATCTCAAGGAGATACAGTAAACTGACAGCACTCACAGGAAGAGAAAATAGGTGACCCAAAGTTTAAATTTTTTGCTTATGTGAATTTAAGTCACCTTTATAATGTCCTGCTGCTACTGAAAAAAAATGTGCTGCAAGTTTAGATTTCTTATTAGAAGAGCAGTGGTAGGGTGGCATTGAAATCTGTTTTTGTGTGTTTCAGAGCATAATCCTTTACAGGATTATTAAAACATTAATGGGTAATTTGTTCTCATTGTGTTTTTGCTGTGAAAGTGTTAAAAGCCACCTATTTTATGTAAATGTTAGTCCATAATTATGTGACAATTATAATTTAGCTTGTGCAGTATTCAAAGAGCTTGTTAAGTAAATGGAAAGAAATTCAAAACTGATAGAAACTGCTATATTTTTCTGCTTTAATGGATGTATTTGTGAGATAGTTTACGTGTGTTTGGTGAAATTTGGGCTTTAAAGCTCAAAATTTGCTCTTTAAAGCTCAAAAAAATCCCTTAAACTAGCAGCTGCTGAAGCAAACCACCCAAACTTGTTATAGTTCAAACTTCCTGCCAGTTTCAAACAAACAGTTCTGAACAGTCAGTTTACAGAAGAGAATCTTCCAGATTTTTCTGAAAAAATCTGTTTATAATTGCATTCTTTATGGTGATTCGCAAATTGTTTTCCTTTTATAGATTTAATTCCTGAAAGTGCAGTTGTCATCTCTCCCTCAAAGAATTTGTCCAAGGAGGTCAACAAAGAAAATCAAAAGCCAGTTAGTATGTCTGATGAACACTTAGAGATGGAGTCTCAGCTAAGTATCTCTTCAGATGAAATAGAAGAAGGAGAGATCATAAGTAGCGATGAAGAAAAATCTAACCCAGAAAGAGGCTCTGAAAATACAGAAAAGTCAAGACCAAAAGCTTCTTCTGAGACACGAAATTTGGCTAACAGTCCACAAAATCAAAATAGCAAAACTGTGCGTTGCCGTGAAGATAATGGAAAATTTGTTTCTGTGAAAGTAAGCACACAGAAGAACAGAGAGAGGCATAAAAGTCGGACTTTCAGATCTTCAAAGGATATGAAGAAGAACAAAACTGTGAGCATTGCTTGTCTTGAAAAAATAGTTCATGTTATTGTTGAACCTTCAAATATACAAGAAATCATGCAGATGCTAAGAGCTTTACGAAAACAGATGAGGAAAAGTTACATGAAGTTCAAGGTACACTTCCCAGTTCAGCATTTTCACAGAATTATAGAATCTGGGATCATAAATTTTACAGCATTAATAAGATACTTGAACTTTTCCAAGATATGTACGTTAGGTGATACATTGAAATTGAATATCTGTGATATTATAGAGTCCAAACTTAAAAAAGTTAAAAAGAATGCAATAGTGGACCGTCTTTTTGAACAGCAGGTATCAGATATGAAAAAGCAATTGTGGAAATTTGTAGATGAACAGCTTGATTACTTATTTGAAAAGATAAGGAGAATTATAATAAAGCTATGTGACGTGGGAAATGGGAGTGAGGAGGGAAAGTTCGAAAGGGCAGGAAAGCAAAACCATAAGATTGGTCATAAAAATGATGTTCAGAGATCTAGAAAAAAGTCTCTGAAAGCCAGTTCTCAGAAACCTGAAAAGCTGATTGTGGATTATCAACAACCTAAGTGTCACCATGAGAAAAATAAAACAAGCGCACCAAAAAATGCCTTTACAAAGTGTCTTAACTCCATTGATAACACAAGGAATTCTCAAACAAAAGTGAACCTCTCTAAAGAGAATAATACGCAAGGCACTCTTACTCCATTGAAGGGTGTAAAATATGAAAAGGAAGGATTTCAGCAATCCAGAGATGCTAACAAGTCTGATCTTAGTTATCAGCTTCTCACAGAACAACAAGCATCCAGTCTTACATTTAATCTTGTAAGTGATGCTCAAATGGGTGAAATTTTCAAAAGCTTATTACAAGGTTCCGATCTCCTGGAAAAAAATGGTGTCAATATCAACAGAAATGAGTGTGAATTCAGGACTCCAGAAAAAGAATTTTTAGACAGTCATAAATACAGAGGTAGTGCTGCAGAACTGAGGCGGGAGATTGCTCCAAAGGAGGCATGTGTGGAATCTAAACAAGAAGGGGATATTAACTGGTCTGTTGTTTCACCTGTAAGAACTCCCTCATTAGCATCTAGGGCTCAGATGCCTGTTGATCCAGATGTGCTGGATGAGAGCTGTATGTTTGAGGTTTCTACAAACACAGCTTCATGCAAAGAAGATGAATGCAATTTACAGAAGAATAAATCATATGTTTCTTCTATCCTCCTTGAAGATTTGGCTGTTTCCTTAACTATTCCATCACCTTTGAAATCAGATGCTCATCTCAGCTTCCTAAAACCTGAGAATAATTCTGGGTCAGCTCCCGAGGGTGTTGTCAGCGCACATTACAGCGAAGATGCACTTCTTGGAGAGGAGGATGCCACTGAACAAGACATTCATTTGGCCTTAGAATCAGATAACTCAAGCAGTAAATCGAGTTGTTCATCATCATGGACAAGCCGCCCTGTTGCTCCCGGTTTTCAGTGTCGTCCCAGCCTACCGATGCAAGCAGTAATCATGGAGAAATCCAATGATCATTTTATTGTAAAGATTAGGCGTGCAATGCCATCTCCCTCACCAGCATCCAGTCACATGGCTTCAGTGAAGGAGGCACAGGCGTTCTCAACGAAGACTAGAAAAGAAGAAATGAGAACTGGGGGAAAAGAAAGGGGCAGTCAGAGTGCCCCAGCAGCCGTTGTGGAAGAAACTGTCAAACCAGATCTGGTTGAGATGGATCAGTTGCCTCATGTCAGGGATGAACAAGAGCAAAGTTGTGCCTTACCTCAACCTCTGAAGGAGTCGTGTAATAGTACTGGAAAGGAAGAAACTACTGGGTTGCTTGGACACTGTAGAAAATCTTCAAACACAGAGAGCCACGACACTGAAAGCCCGGATAAAAGCACTGAGCAATCTGAGGCACACAAGTTGAAAGTATCTGAAAATATGAATGAAACACGTGTTAGATCTCAAGCTTCTTTTTCTGCCGGATGCAGCATAAAGTCACATGTGGACTTAACAGATGATACTGTCAGTGGAACTTCATGTCACGCAGTGGAATCCAGAGCAGATAACAGGACACAGGAAACTTCTACAGGAAATGAGGAAGTCAGTGATAAAAAGGAAGAACTGAAAGAATGCTTCAATGAATCTATAGATTTAACAGAAGAGCTTTCCAATGAGACTATAGCAGATGAATGTAATCTTGAAACAAAACCCACTTCAAAGACTGATGGAGAGTGCCAGATAAATATAGATGATAAAACTAGTAAAAAGAGGAAAAAGGAGGCTGTCGAAGAGAGTTCCAACTCAAAAAGGCAACGAAAAGAAACTGAATCAGCAGGTGAGGGGAGCAATGAAAGTAGTGTCAAACCTGAAGATAAAAATTCAGCACCCAAACAATGTTCCAATAAGAAGAATGAGCTGCAACAGAACAAAGACTCTTCTCCTTTAGCCTCATCTCCATCTTCACCTAGCCTGTATGCCAAAAACATCATTATAAAGAAGGGAGAGGTAGTAGTTTCCTGGACAAGGTAATTTCTGATTTGATCTGTTTGATTGTTTTAGGTTTTGTTCTTTTTAAACTAGGTGATATACCGGAGAGAGAAAAGAAAAGGATATTTAGCTGATGACCGAAGTTATTCAGTAGCTCTACATCCTGCTGTAAATAGTGGAGTGGGAGCTTTCTGTCTATGCAGGATGGCTCTGTGAGATTGATGTCCATCACTTACCCCGATCTCCCAAAACAAGTGTCCTCTTTGCTTTTCTATTTACAGCTTATATGCCTTAACATGTAAAAAGACCTACTGTATTGCCCTATCTATACTTTTTATTCCCCCTGCCCGTATTTTTTCCTGTCCAAAAATTCTAGCCAAGCTTGGTAGGGGATGGAGGTCTTTGTTGTTCCTACAAGGACTGGAAGCATTGGTGACTGGTAAAGGAGAGCAGCTAAAGATTTCCCCCACTTAGAAAGCATGAGAGCAAACAGTTTTTTGTTTTGGGGTCTAGGCTGCTCAATCTGCAGAAATGTACCAGTCACCAATTCAGCCCATATGTTCCAATTAGCAGGATGTGGGTAACAAATGAGATGACTGTATGTGTTGAAAATACATGCAAAATTATTGTGGTGTATTTTTATTTTTAAGAAACTATAGTTGGCAGGTTTTGCTGTTCTTGCTACAACTCAATAAAATCAACACTTTATAAAGGGCTTCTAAAATTTTCAGAACAGACTTTTAAACTATAGTTCAGATATAAAGTAAGTTTCTAGGTAGCATTTTGAAAGAAAATCAATTCCTTCATGGATAAAAAGACAGCAAAAAATAATACGGTCTTTTAACATGCAAACCGATGAAGTAGGAAGAGACAGTTACAATTTTCCTTATGAATGTGAGTAAGTATTCAGTGTCAGAGTTTTTGTCTATCTTAGAACAATACTTGAAAAAAAAACATTGAAATAACTAGTCATTACATTTTTCTTTTAAATGGAAGAAATTAAATATAATGTATTGGAACAGGACAGGTTTCAACCAAATATAATGACAGTGTCTCTATACATTTTGCTAAAATTAATTAGTGAGACAAACAGCAAATCGGTGACACACGTTAAAGAATTGACTCCTGGTTCTTTATTCTCCACTACCACTTGCTTGTACTCCCCCTATTACTCTGTGCTGGTAGAGGAGAGAATCCTCCATAAATTCATTGCTGCTGTTTGAAATCTTGTTTTGTGGTTTGGAAATACTCAAAATTGTATATACATGCCTGTATTATTTTGTTTGTGTGCATGTAGACAGCTATGAGTATCAATATTTTAAAATTGCCTTTTTACTCTAGAAATGATGACCGAGAAATTTTACTGGAATGTCAGAGAAAAGGACCATCAAGCAAAATCTTTATTTCCTTGGCCACTAGGCTGAATAAAAGCCCAAATCAGGTAGGTGATATCATTCTTATATTTGATAATAGCAATGTTCCCACATTTACAGTTGCAGTTGAACAAAAATCTCTGGAGATCTGCAAATTTGGAGTTGTCTTTTCCTCATGAATTTTGTAGGAAGGGTCTTGGAAAAAAAAGAATCTTAGATTCCCCCAGTTGTGACTTCTTAAAAATATACGTTATAGGAATATTATGGTCCAGGGATTCCTTAGTACCTGTTTGATTGGTACCACTCATAAGCCAGGGGCAACAGGATTGTCCTATTGTTGGATCAGCACTTAGATAAAGAAAGGCAATTGGAGAGGTTTGAAACCTCTGCACACACTTAATAAATCAGAAAAGTATTAAAATTAGAGCAGAAAAAAAATGTACCAGGATTGTGCAGAAAAGAAAATGTTTCTTTTTTTCTTTCATATTTTAATTGAGAAATTGCAACAAATATAGATGTCAAGTTGATGTAGAGTATTTCCAGAGGTTTACAGATAGCTTTGTACATGTCTTAAATGGCTCTCTTAATCTGTATCCTGTAAATCTAAAAAGACAGAAACATCCATTTGACTAAGTTAGGAAATCCTGTGTGCTTGGGATTTGGCTTTTAGAGTGTTGTATTGTATGGTTGCAGGGTCTTTGTGGGATTTAGAAGCTGTTGGGGTGTCTGGTTGAATAAAACAGTGTTATCTATGCATTTATGCCATTCTTCCCATTTAGCTGTTTTGTGGATAGTCAATATGCTATAGCAATATGCATACAACAATAAGAAATACTGACTTAGAGTGGAATGAATTCTTTATGTAAGGTGTAGCTATACTAAACAAAAAGATCTTTGACTCTCATCTACAGACCGGTTTTGTACAATCCTTAGTAGGAAGATTGTTCCATGATGAGCCAATAATGCCTGAAGCAACAGCTGTACAAGAGGGTAGAAAAAGCCAATAAACTGTGCTTTTTGTGGAGTACAAAGTGATCTTTTGTCCTTACATTTGAATCTTAGACACAGTTATACTTGACAAAATTCAAGACTAATTGACTTCGAGGCTTTAATTTTTTTTCCTTCTTCTTACAGGGAAACCTGTGTTAAACCAGTAGTTAGCCTCCAGGTTAATCACAGAGAGCTAGAGCCATTTCAGATGTCAAAGGTATAAGAAGACTTCCTAGATCAAGTTGATCTGTTAATGGTGCTCCTAAAATTCTCCTAAAATTTATTGGAAGCAAATAAAATAGCGGTAGTCTTAAAAAACTTTATGTTGTCAGATGAATCGGTCTTGATAGATATGGAAATCTGGGGTCCTGATGGTATATGTTCTTTTTTTTTGTCTCCATTAGGTTTCAGAAAGATTCAAGCAGTTAATGAAGCTCTTCAAGAAATCCAAGTGCAAGTAAACTCACACCAAGTTGTGTCATGATTATAGGGCTTACTTGCTGTTACCTGCAACGATGGACCACAACCACTGCATTCATATGGTGGGATTACTGGCAGTATCCAAGCCAGAATACTAAGTTTGGTTAATCTGATGCACTATTATTTAGTTGTCCATGTTTCTCTGACGTTCTTTAACAGAGTAACACGGACAAATTTACAAACAAAGCGGTTGGGAAAGAGTGGGCTTGTACAAATGGCGCAGTATCATTTCAAGGGGGTGACATCTCCTGTTGGTTAAATGTGTTCTGTAAGCAGACACAAGGGTGTGCAGTCAAGTCAAAGTGGTGGCTCTTGCTTCAATTGCCAGAAGTACTGCACTGGTGATGCCAAACTGTGATCTTAAAAAATAAGAGTGGTTTGGAATCCAGTTGGTAGATAATCCTGGAAAAGTACAGGTGTGCCATCTTGGTTACCTTGGAACATATTTTAAGAAGTGAGGCCTTTTAAATAAGGCAGGACAATGATAACAATGATTCCAAAAGCTGCTTATCTAGTAATTGAATTCTGATACTCAGGAATAGGTGCGTTTTGCTGCTTGTTCTTAACAAACATTTGTGACAATTGTTTATGTAATGGAGATTTAAATCTAACTGATTCTGTTGTCAGAATAGTCAGTTTGCAGAGTAGCATAAATGTTACTTTACATGAATGCTACACTGCAAAGGCCATTATGTTTTTCTGCTCCAAATTACATCTGGGAGAGGTACTTAATTTAGGTCTTCAACATAATAAACATTCTGTTTTATTTTTTTAAAAATTAAAAATTGAGAAGTTACTGTCTTTTTAAAATTTATTTAAAAACAGACCTTTACAGTTTTATACAATGTGACTTTATACATACTTACCAGGAGCAAAACTTCTGTAAAAACAAGCAGTTACAAAAGCTTGTCAACTTGGCATGTTTTGACAGCAATTTTATCTATCTTTACAAATTGTTTAGTGCATTAGAAATTCATTATGTTCTATTTTAAAGAGTTTTTTATAACTGTTTCCAGTTCTACTAGAACATACCTAAAGTGTGTGTGCGTGTGTGTATACATATATATGTATGTACACACACACACACATATCTTATACATATTGCTGTTTTATCCCAAATTTCTAAAAATATTTTTTTTATTCTCCCTGAGAAACATTCCTGGAAATGGCAAATGTGTTTGTTTTATAAATTAATTGATTTTTGAGGTTTTATTCTTTATTGAGGATCAGAATTGCTGTAGTCTTTATTCAGTCAGAGCATCTGCTGCATTTAGTTAGACTTCATTTAAGAGCCTCCACCTAAGTGCATTGCCTTTCAGCTTGGATTGAATTGGCTCTTTTTCAGAGTCTAGTGACCATTTCTTCAGCATCAGCATGTGGGTTTTTTTTTGCTCCCTCTCCAGCTAATGGGTTGCACTTCTCTTTCTAATAAACTGCCAGATAACTTGCCAGTGATGTTGTCACTGACCCTTTTGGAGTATTGTAAATGTGACCTGTGGAATGGATTGCTATGCTGCCAAGCAGTGCATTTGTCCTCATTTTAGGCAGTGCTCTGGAAATTGTTACAAGGGATGACATGAGTAGGTGATGATATCGGTTCTGGCAGTCTTCTTTCTTACATGCTGGCTTCTCAAACATTTAGTTTTGATAATCAAATCTCACCTTCCGTGCTATGCTGGCAGTGCCTGGTGATTTCAGTGGAGATTGGTGTACCTATCTGTGCTTGTTCTTAACAAAAATTTGTGACAATTGTTTATTAATTGGAGATTTAAATGTAGCTGAAACTGTTTTCAGAATAGTCAGTTTGCGGAGTACTGTTCATATTAGTGGAAAAGTCAAACTCTACTAGGACTCCTCTTTCAACCATATCCTTAGAGATCAATATGTGCACAGTACTGAGAGCACTGAGGGAAGTCACTTCTCTCCACTTAAGTGCTTCCTCTGTCTCAAAAGAGCAGGCAGTATTTCATTACAAAGTTGTTTATTCCTTCCGTGTGTTTACTTACTTCCATATCTGTATAGGTGATGGGGGACAGGGTTTGACCGTTCTGAGTCTGACTTGGATTCCTTTTTTTGTAAAGTGTGACACTTGTTTAATGTTCTTTCTATTGTAACTATGTGTACAGGTTCCTACATGGTCATGTAAAATATCTCATGTTTGTGTATATATATAAATATATGTATAAAAATAGAAAGAGCTTTGTTTAGCCAAAGAAGATTTTTTTAACTATATAAAACTACAGGTTTATTTTGTATAAACTAAATAGTTTGCTTACTGTAAGAGCAATGCAAAAAATAAAACTGTAAAACTCACACACATGTTCTTGTTGAACAAAGGTTGGTTTGGAGTGATTTTCTACCATTGTTTGTAAGTTATTTCTTCTACATAATTTCTGATACATATATGCAAAATGTACTGTAAATCTACAGTCTTCTTTATGGAACCTCAGGTAAATGAAAATATTTTCTAGAACTGTTGGCTGATAGCTTGACAACTACACATGCTGTGAAGCAGCATTAAAATTTACTTCTGTTAGTTTGTATAAATAAGTAGCTGTGTTGATGTTCTGGCCAATAAACATGAAACTCATCAGTTGCTCCTCTTGTGTAATTACTGGTCTGAATACATACTCCTTGTTTCTTAGTGGGTGCGACTGGATCAGAAATTAGACAATTTCACAAATTACATAAAACCTTTAAGCTACTTAAGAATTAGGACCTACAACTTTAATCTTTTTTTCTAGAAACATTGGGTTAGTGTTGAGTATTATGAAGGACAAAAGACCATTTTGTATCCAAGGCCTTTCAGTGGAAAAGTGTAGCTGGCAACCCTTTGAGAGTCTTACTCCAACATGTACTGAAGCGTAGGTCTGCTTCTATCCAACACAGGTTACAGGATTCCATTTAAAAATTCTTGACGGATGTGAGCTTTCAAAAATTTTCCAGAGTGGGAATTCAGAGAGCAGGGCTTGTGGAGTATGGTCTCTGATAATTAGCCCTGTCCAAAAAAGCCTGCAGTTATCCTTGCTTGTTTAGACAGCAGCATGGAGCAGAGGCAGGTTGCAAAAACTCTGGATGTGAGCATCCAAGGGTTGAGCTGTGCCCATGCTGAGGGCTGCAAAGATGTCCCTGGCCTGTTTTATTTCATGCTCTAAATGTAAGGTAGCTGCCTTATTCCTGTGAAAGGTAACTTGCCCCAGAAGGAGCAAGTTAGTACTGGTAGTAACAGAAATGTTCATCTATAGTAAAATGGAAAAATGGGCAAGTTCAGGGGACGTGACTTTTTAAGAAGCCAAGGGGTTTCTAGGTAGTCAGGTTACACTGTACATGGAGTGGTTTAGGCTAGAAGTTGGTAAAATTCTGTAGTCTCAACCTGGCATTTCAGTATGCCTATACCTGAATTCCTTTGGCAGCAGCCTGTTGTCTAGCTCACTGTTCCACATCCATTGGCTTCAGAGTTTTATGATGGGTTTGGTGGGACAGCAGAAAGCATATACACATATACAGGTTTTGATCCTGTACTGTTTGTTGTGTCAGAATAGTAATGTATCAGTACAAAGAAATACTACTGCCTGTGTTACAAGATTACTATTGGTTCCCACATATATCCTTTTCTGATATTCAAATGTGTGAATCCCTGACAACATCAAAAGCTGCAATGCTATAAAAAGTTTATTTGGACCTAATATTTTAAGAACTTTTGTACTAGCTGCCACTTACAATTTTGAATCACAGAATATCCTGAGTTGGAAGGGATCCACAAGGGTACAGCTCCTGGCCCTGCACAGGACAGCCCCAAGAATCTCACCATGTGGCTGACAACGTCCAAATGCTTCTTGAACTCTGTCAGGCTTGGTACTGTGACCACTTCTCCTGGGAAGCCTGTTCAGTGCCTAACCACCTTCTGAGTCAAGAACAGTTTCCTAATACCCAAGCTAAACCTTCCGTGACACAGCTTCATGCCATTTTCTCAGGTCGCCACAGTGAAGAGATTGGTACCTTCCTCTCTGCTTCCCCTCATGAGAAAATTGTAGACTGCAATGAGGTCTTCCTGCAGTTTCCTCTAGACTGAACGAAGTGATGTCAGCCACTCTTTATAAGGCTTCCCCTCTTGACCCTTCACCATCTTTGCTGTCCTTCTGTGGACACTCTCTAATAGATTGATATCTTCCTTACACTGTGGAGCCCCAAACTGCCCACAATATTCAAGGTGAGGCTGCTCCAGTGCAGAGCAGATCGGGACAATCCACTCCCTCGCCCGGCTGGCGATGCTTTGCCTGATGCCCCTCAGGATGTGGTTGGCCCTCCTGGCTGCCAGGGCACTGCTGACTCATATTCAACTTGCCATTGACCAGGATCACTGGGTCCCTTTCTATGGTGCTGCTCTCCAACTTTTTGTCTGCATGTACATCCAGGGTTGCCCCATCCCAAGTGCAGGATCCTGCTATCACAGGCAAGACAGACTAAATGCCCCATACTGGATTTGCATACTGGAGTTTATTGAAGAACTATCAAGATTAAAGCTTTCATCCTACTTGGTTGTGATCAGCTCCTTCCCCAGCACTGTGTTTCCTGGGTCTCCACTTTCCATCAGGGAGGCCACTTCTGGTCCAGTAAGATCAGGCATGAAGATGTACTGGTTCCCACTGTGCTGCTGCTCACTGTTGCCCATTCCAGGTGCCACTGGCCAAGGTTGCATCTCTCTGAACTCCAGGATATCCCCTTCCAACATATCCACACAGGCTGCCTGCTGGCATTCACACTGTAAGCTGATTTCATCTATGACAGATGCTTATAGCAAGATAGTGTCCTCAGCTACCACAGATTTTCTCATTTCCAAATATAAACAACTACACCACACTCCTGTTCTTCATCCTGATTACTCCTACCATCCCTATGCCCCAGCCCTGCTTCCCTTCCATGCACAAATACATTATATGGTCCATTAAGAAGCTTGTGTGAGCAGTCCTTTAACAACACTAATTATTCTGCTGCTAAAGCAGATGCACGGCAAATGGTCCCTGAGCAGCCCACTGTGACCTCTCCTGTCCTCTGAGAAAACTAAAACCTTAAACCAGGTTGCTTCAAGGGCAGTGAGGTTGGCAGCCTGTGGTTCTGGCGCTGTGACCTGCTGAGGGGGACAAGAAGTGGGACAGAAATGTGCTGGGCCCAGAACAAGCTGCTTCTGCAGTGAGTTACAGAGCACATTCTCTGATAGGACAAACACATCACAGGTGCTGCAGCTCTTGCCCATTTCTCAAGCTTTCACAGTGAGCAGGTGTTCCTGAGAAACATCAGAGTGCTGTGGAAGCTGCTGGAGTTGCCAGGTCAAGAACACCTTCTGGTGAGGCAGCACAGAGCACCCAGGCCTGAGTCAAAGGTCTGAGACAGCTGAAGCAGCAAGGAAAAGCCTTAGGGACTTGGTGACCAGATTTGGAAAGAAGAGGCAAGAAAATAAAATGCCAATGACAGGTACATGAGAGTATATAGATAAGAAAGGCCTGTGGAGGTCTGGGTGTTTCAGTTGAATATTGAAGTGTTTCTCAGCAGTAGGAAGTGTAGCCCTACTGCCCCTAAAGGATTTGTAATATGTGCATAAACCACACATCTTCTGTGTTAGGGTGAGGCTAGAGGAAAGATGTTGTAGCCACCTCATCTGCTGCAGGGCAAGGCTCTGAAGGCATATTCAAACAGGACTTTCAGGGACACCAGTACAGCTTGTCTGAGAGAAAAGGATGAGATGGTACATCAGTCAGAGATAACTCCCAAGAAGATGTGGGGCTACTGTCTTTTGAGAGCTGGGCATTGGTTAGTGGGAATATCTTTACCGAGAAGAGTCTGAAATGGAAATCAGTCATGTGCCTTATAAGGTGGAAGAAAAGGGCCAGAAGTTCCAGAGCAAGAGAGAAAAAAAATGAATATTTTGTATTTCCAGAAAATTTAGAGCTGGACAAGACTAGGCAGCAGAAGCTCTTAGTATCAGAACCTCAGCTTTTGTGGCCCTAATTTCTCACAAAATCCTATTTTGGCATCTCAGCTTCCTTTTTTAAGCCTTGTCCCTCATAGATACCAGTTCTGAATGGGCTTGGGGGTGGCTCTTTAACCCTGTTGAAGAAGGGTTACTGTGCTGAAAATCTGTTTCTAGCTGAAGACTTCAGTATCAGTTCCCATAGCCTCCATTTTCAACAACTCGGTCTAACACAAGCTAAATTAACTCACCAGGCAACAGAGTATGAAATCGGACATGACCGATCGATCCTTGAGCATTGATTCAGAGTGAAACTAATGGAACGTAAAGAAAATGTAAGACTCTATTGTACTGTAAAGGCTGACTATTTAGTCATTTTACAAATTAAAATTTCATTTGGGAGCTGGATGGAGGTGTAAAGTTTGAAGAACTGACTAAAATAAGGCATAAGGACTTTACAAACTACCACCATACAGATTGAGCCTTCAGGGAATGGCATTGTTAGATGCCGCTGACTAAAATAATTGCATTATAATTTTGGCTAGAGGCACCATCCAATCATCTGATGATTTTTAAACTGTGCATGGATAGTTTAGACAGACCAATTTTGACATCCAGCTACATAGAACCGAGAAGTCCATGGAACATCTATGTTTTGGCTCTTGGGAAAAAAAGATGTCCTAGTACTATTGAAGAAAGGTCTCTGAGACACAACAAGCAGTGCTACATGCTCCTTCTGCAATGCTCCAAGAGACTAACCAAGGGCTTTTTCCTAAGGTAAGTAGCAGAAAAATAATTCTTCCTAGGGCAGTAGAGAGCAGGCAGGTCCCTGTCAGACTTGAGCCAAGGTAAATTAAACCCTTGAGTAATTGTATCTTAACATTTAACTTCTTCTGACAAGAACTCTAAGGTTTAACTCTGCTTTTTCAAACTACAGCTGATGAAAACCTGGCATAAATTTAGTATGGAAGTGAATAGTGCCAAATAAGCAGATAAACTTTGAAGATTTCTTTGAAATCAAGAAATAAAGAAACTTCCTCCAAGTAAAATGGTGGACTTGCACCTGGTTCTAGCTGATTACATGCATAAATTTTTATTGTTTGAAATAACCGTATAAAAGTACTTGGGTCATCATATGGTATAATGGAAAATGTCTCAGGTATGTACTCTATACTAAATTTTGTGTATTTCTAGTCTATAAGGCTAGTAGTCTAGAATAAGCTGTAGCACTAGAATACTAGAATTTCTAGTTTACTAATAGACTGGAAATAATGGTATCAATGATATTTGAAATTACTTTCTTACAATAAACTGAAATTAATCTCTTACACAGAATTCAGTGAAGACTAGGGAAAGGAAAAAAATCGAAAAATTGGAAGCACATTGCTATGACAAGGTTGTAAAGTAGTTTGGACTGATTTCTTAGAAACTCTGGGTTTTGTGGCTCAAAACTAACTCCTTTACTTTATACACAATGTTCACTGTGTCTATATGTGTGCTGCATTTCTACCAGTGAGTTGAGGAAAAGTGTCCTGGTATAATAGACTCACTTGGAGGGTGAATTATAACACTTTTGCAATTACTCTCCTCTGTCAGCTTTTATAAAGGGAAGGCAAGGACAGAATTATTTAACTACTGGTAGAAACAGCTTAAGAAACAAGCATCTGTAGAGCCAGAGTGATATGTTTATACTCCTCCCTTGCCCCAAAGGGTTACATTCACTTTCTGCTCCAAGACGGACAATGATGGTTCCTATTGCTAGAGGAATGCTAGCATTTCATCTTTGGGATTAACACAAGTCTCCTTTTCCCTTTGATTCCTGCATTTACATTTTAGTATTACACTTGGGTTTTTGTTGTTTGGTGTCCGGTTTTTTTGCTGAGTCTATCAGTTTCAGTGACGGATCAGCCACTTGCAAGGCAGCAAATATACACAAAGCTTCTTTGCTTAACTGTTGCTTTGCCATCATTCAGTCACCTTTCAGGGGAAATGGGACAGAGCAATCGGCAAGTGTCATCCACTTGTACTCAGCCTCTTGGAGTACTCTGGGTTTGTCAGCTTGCTCTGTGTAAATCTCTGCTTTTTCATTTACTGAAGGTGAACTATTCCATATCAGCACCTCCAAGCTTGGAAAAGCAGGTTCAGCCTCATTAGCTTGAGATGTAATGTTTTCCAGCAAACGGATCAACAGATGAACATTTCTGCACCCACCCAGACAGTGACATTGCAATAATTTGATATCTGCTCTGAATAAAATCCATATGAAATCAGAAGAAAGATCTGAAATTATTCTTTAAAGATGAGGGAAAAGGACTACAATAATTATTGCTGAATTTTTTTTCCATGTGTCTTATTTCAATTGTACAATTGGGAGAAAAGGAGTGAGGAAACAAGATATTTCAGGTGCATCACAGCACCTAAGAAATTACTTGAATAGATAGGTAAGCACTTCCATGTGTGAAAAGGGAAGTTCATTGTGAAAATTCACATTTGCAGAAAAAAAATAAATCTCAGACATATACTAATAAAATCTGTAGAATGCCTATGCTGAGAATGACTGCACTGCTGGTTACAGCTGAAAATCTTTACTTGCAGTTTGGATAAATACGGCCTTGAAGCAGAATTGTACTACATGGGGTCATATCATAAACCATAACCAAGCCATATTGATAATGGTGATATCACCCAGCTATGTTGTCATTTAAATTTGTGTAAGATTTTGGGTGCATCAACCAGCTGCTCTCAAAAAAAAAAGCTTAGAATTTGCACTTTACTACAGGTTGCGGTTTAGTTGAATTTGGGCAGTTTTGAAAGTATAGTAGCATAAAAAAATTCAAGTGCAAACCCTAAGGTATATATGATCCCAGATGCTTTCAATAATTTCTTGTCACATTAGCAGAAAAAATTCCAGGGACACACCACCAAACATGCACTGCATTCACAAATAAACAGTCAAATACTTTACATTTCAATTCCCCACATTACCTGAACCTCCTAAATAGTTTCCGAAGAAGCAGCCTGGAACATAGATCAGTTTGTTGATGAATCAGTGAAATCCTGGGAAAGAGCTAGAGAAAAAGATCATTGCACACTCACAACTAAAAATCTCCACATCACTCCATTATGTAATCCCTGATTTCATTATCTTACATGCTGAAATTTATAATTAAAGTCTTGGTGGTTCAATAAAACCTAATGCATAAAATTAAAGGTATTAATTGTAGAAGCACTCAGTTTATTAATATTATCCTAGAACCGAGGCTACAAATGTATGGCTATGTGTAAATAAGCCGTGTATTTGTAGTTTTAGGAAGCCAAGACAGAAACTTGTGAATTGTTACCCTGGTATATGGGAAGATATTGGATGGACGGCACTAATAATGTTACTACCTTGGAGTAAAAAGTGAAACTTTGTTTTGGTCACAGTTATGGGATACTTCTCAAGACTTTATCTGAGAAATGAAAACCATGAACATTATATATTATGACAGAACTATGGCAAAGCCACAGTCTATGTGGAATGGAGTGGGTGTACAATTAAACTGTAGTTGGCAAAGGATTTGCCAAGTGGGAAGGAAATTGTCTTCTTTTCTAATGTGAAGAAAATAGTGCAAAACTGTGGGCAATTAAGTAGCACTGTGGCTTACAGCTGAAATAAATACCTTTTTCTTCTAATGTTAAAATAAGCTCGCATTTGCACCTTTGACCAGTAATCTTAAAGTCAGAATTCATTTGAAGACCCGGTAAGTAGAAAATAATTATGAACTTCTAGGAGCTCTCTTGCTATCAGAAGAACACTTATGAAAGATCATTATTAAAAAAAAAAAAAGAAACAAAACAAACTAAAAAGGGCCATTTCCAAAAGAAAACCATCATATGAAAATAACTCTTTTTTTCGTTTGTCTCAGAAATGAACTTCTGACCATGGGGGACTGGAACTTGTTGGGTAGCATCCTTGAGGAAGTACATATCCACTCCACCATAGTTGGCAAAATCTGGCTCACGATCCTGTTCATATTCCGGATGCTGGTACTGGGAGTGGCTGCTGAAGACGTCTGGGATGATGAGCAGTCTGAGTTCATCTGCAACACAGAGCAGCCTGGCTGCAACAACATCTGCTATGACAAAGCCTTCCCCATCTCTTTGATCAGGTACTGGGTGCTACAGATCATATTTGTCTCCTCCCCATCATTAGTGTACATGGGCCACGCGCTCTACAGGTTAAGGGCGCTCGAGAAAGAGCGACAGAACAGGAAAGCCCACCTGCGGGCTCAGCTGGAGGACCTGGAGCCCTTGCTGGAGGAACACAGGAGAGTGGAGAGAGAACTGCGTAAGCTGGAGGAACAGAAGAAGGTGAATAAGGCACCCCTGAGAGGGTCCCTGCTGCGCACCTATGTCCTACATATCCTGACCCGGTCGGTGGTCGAAGTGGGCTTTATGATAGGTCAGTATCTTTTATATGGGTTTCACATGTCCCCCCTTTACAAATGCACTCGGCCCCCATGCCCTAACACGGTGGACTGTTTTGTGTCCCGACCCACAGAGAAGACCATCTTTATGGTTTTCATGAACAGCATCGCTGCCGTCTCCCTCTTCCTCAACATCCTCGAAATCGCCCACCTGGGCCTCAAGAAGATCCAGAAGAGCCTCTGCGGGCCGCCGCAGTGGCCGGCGGCGCTGCCCGACGAGGATCCCAGCCTGTACAACTCCAAGAAGAGCTCCGTGGTGCCGCCGCCCTGCCCGGCCAGCGACGCGGCCCC
>VWZF01007160.1:309369-509511 GCA_013396755.1 Sclerurus mexicanus | reverse complement strand
TCCCACAGGCTCGGTTCTCCTTCTGCGGTGAAAGCAGAAGCAACACCGGGGAATCGCTGAGTGCCGAGGAGCTCTAAGCCCATCACCCCAATCAACTCGGCGAGGACTGCCAGGGAACACTCCTTCAGCTCCAACCAGCTTGACACTGTCAGAAAGAGAGGTCTTGGATGCACTGAGTTTAATGAATGACCCCAACTTCTCTCAGCTCCAGGGGCTTTTTCCCAGAGGTGACCACCGAGTTGAATAATTGTTCAATGAATAAATCAAAAGTTCTACATATAAAAAACCCCCACCAAATAATTGCAATGCCAGAGCCGACAACTACAGAATTGCTTTTTCAGCAGCTGTTTCTTTTCTTTGGCCACATGCTCTAGGCTTGCTTACAGTCAGGGTTGATAAAATATAGTGCTTGCATACAAGAATAGACAAGGCTTTCTTAAAAGTGATTTGAATTCTGACTGCCTCAAATAACAAGTTTTGTTCTCTGAGAGCATACAGACTACAAACGCTTGCAGTAGCAAGCCCATAAATACCTTTTTATAGGCCATCTAATAAACAAGGTTGCTTCACACAATGCTGAAAGTCATAGATTCCATTAATTTTTCCTCACTCTTCTTAAAAAGAAAACAAAAACAATTAAAAAAACCCCAAACCACATTTAGTTCTAAATACCAAAAAACCCAACCCAAACCAAACCGAAACAGCCAACCAACTTTAAATCTTCTGTGGCAAGCAACAGAAGGCACTTTTACACATTGCCCATCCAAAAACTGTTTGTGGGTTCCAGTTTTCACGGCGTTACAGTTTCTACTATAAGCCAATCAGCATAAGCCATGTTAAATTGTAACCTACAAGCAATTTAATTCACTTTTCACTTGCGTATCTGTAAAACAGGAAGAGGGCCTAGAGTCTAATCTGTCGATCTGCTGTTTTTTTAAAAGGTGAAGTGCAGAAAGTTATTCAAGCACAACAGAATTTCAGTAGCACCCTGTTGAGAAGTTGCTTGGCAGTTTTTCCTTTGTAATGACAATGACTCTATCTTCCAGGGGAGATCTTCAGAGAAATACAGTCAGTTTGCAAAACAATGCCATTACTCTTGAAAGTAATACTCTTCCGGCATGCTGCCTTTGGGGACCATTATGTACAGGACCAGTACTAGCATTTTAGAATGTGACTCGTGTAGGTGTGCTACCTGATGTTTCCTGCTTACAGCCCATGATATTTAAAAGTTAATGTACTTCTAAACACAACTGAGTCAAGATTTTGGCAAAGGTGCTTTACTCTGGCATTGCTACAGCATTTTATGAATACCAATTTCAATACACAAATATGCTGGCACATCATAAATATGTTGAACCTGGGCATTAAAAATTGAATATTCTTATAATAATCTGTATTCCCCAATTCCTATATTAACTCTTTAATTTTGGTTGTCAAAGGCAGTCAGCATTGGTTGGATTTGTTTCAGTTTGACTTCCAGAAGACAATCATCAGGTATTAAAGATAGAAACATAGAATGATTTGGGTTGGCAGGAACCTTAAAGATCATTTATTTCCAAAACCCACCCTGCCATGGGCAGGGACATCTTCCACTAGACCGGCTTACTCAAAGCCTTTGATGATCCTTGTGGGTCCCTTCCAAGCCAAAATATTCTGTGATTCTGTGACAATGTGGCCTTGAACACTTTGAGGGATGGAGCAGCCACAACTTCTCTAGGCAACCTGGTTCAGTGCCTCACTGCCCTCACAGTAAAGACTCTCTTCCTACTAAACCTACTTTGTTTCAGTTTAAAGCCACTGTCCCTTGTCCTGTCACTACAGGCCCTTGTGAAAAGCCCCTCTTCAGCTCTGTTGTAGGCTCCCTTTTACTTACTGAAAGGCCAAAATTAGGAAACCCTGGAGGCTTCTATTCTCCAGGCTGAATACGCCAACTTTCTAAGCCTGTCCTCATAGCAGAAGTAATGTTTAGATAAAATAAAAATGTGTACGATTAGATGTATTTGTGAGATAGGAGTATTAAAAAACTAGTGATCTTATCTTAAAAAAAAAAGTACTTAAAAGTAATTGTATTGAAAGAATTCCAAATGAAGGATACAAAAACATTACTTACTGTCATCTCTAATTAACAGTGACTTGCAACAGTAGTGCAGAGAAAGGACAGACATTCTTAGCATAACAGTGAATCCATATGCACATATTCTGAACAGCCAAAATGCAGTTCATTCTAACCTGGATCTCACTAATCTAAGTTGGATAGTGTAACGGGGCAAAACTATAGTGGAATTTGCACTATTCTTCAATTTTCTTTGATGACTTTCCCAAACTATCATCTTAGTTCCATACTGGTTCAAGTGTTTTCTTTTACCCTTCATCCATACCATTCTGAAAGAATTTTTCTGTAGCATTCTTTGTGTTAGGTTCAATGAGAGAGGAATAGTGACTCAACATTGAAAATATCACTTTCTATACTTCAACAACTGTTCTAGCAACCTCCAGTCAAATACATACTCATGCTCTGTGCTAAGACAGCAGGACAACTGCAGCTGCTCACAACCACTGTAGCTTTCTTCTTATAAAAGAAAACCTCAAAGCTACACAAAATCAATCTGTCTGGCACTGCAAGAGTCTTCACATGAGTCAACTGCACTCTGTGAGTTGTGGCATTGAAAGCATTGAGCAAGTCTAATAGTACAGTTATGGATGCTTGACCTTCAACCAGTGATGGTGTTTTTTTTCAGCAGTATTATCAATGTCATTTCCACATCAAACTTGAATCTATAACAGATAAATCATTATTATTAGGGACAATTTAAAAGTTACCTCCCATAATGTATTGCACCCTCTTGATCAAACTGTGAACATTAGGCGATGGGTAGTAGTTGGCCAGGTCACATAATGTGATTTTTTCAGAAGTACAAAACTGCATCTCTCAAAGAGAACAGTAAATTCTTCTTAGGACTTCGTCTTTGGATGAAAGGTTACTTTGGACCCTTAAGAAAGAATGCATTTAATCCTTCACTGAAAACCGTCATGAAACAGTGTCGTAGGATACTGAATACAAAATGCAAGATTGGCTATGAGGATTCCTCAACTTTTTCAGACTTCAATTCTAACCAGACCAGCTCTATGTACATGAAAGAAGAAATTCCCTCCCCATTGGAAAGATTTATACAGTCTAACTGTGTTTGGCCACAATGCAAACTAACAAGGCTATTTAAAACTTCCTCATTTGGAATTGGTGGAGATGAAGGGCGATTTCATCATTTCACATCCAACTGTGGCATAAAACCCTGAAAAAATATTTATACTCCAACTGTTTAGTTTTACACCCAAACCACTCACTCTTCATGTCCTATTCAGTTTCTTGCACATTGCATTGTCCAAAGTTATCCAGTATTTAGATTGGTAAGTCAAAATGAGAGAGACAGAAAACCTGAGAAGCTTATTGGGCTAAACACTTCTCAAGAGACCCTGATCCTTTGGGGAAAAGTATCATTTTGTTGGGCCACTGCTGGTCAAGCCTAAGATCTATTACCTTCTGAAGACAGACCATCGAAATTGGACCTTCACTGCACCAGGAAAAGCACACATCAAAGCAAAGGTGGAGAGTCATTGCATGACATGAGGGTCATTTCCAAATGATTTCACTCCACCTAAGCCAATGACAAGAGCATCGCTGACTATATGGATGAGCTAATCTCAACTCCATGGTGACCTAGGCTAAACAATGTTACAAAACACTACATTGACAGCAGAATTCAGCAAGTGTGTACAGCTAAGGGGCTATCTGCAAGTCTCCAAAACCTTGGTACTGAGGATTACAGTCAACGTGCTTTGAAGTCGCAGCAAACAATTTGTTAATTTGTAACTGTCTCCAAGCTAACAATTTTCAAGGCTCACTTACTGGATTCATCCTAGAGAATATATCTTATCTTCTGAGAGACATTGTGGGTACACACATAGTTCTGGCCTAAGGTTTCTATGTCTCATCACATTTTTACTTTTATTTAAGGGAAGATACAGCTATGGAGCAAAAGGGCACCTTCTGCATGGCCCTAGGCTGCCAGCCTCCCTTAGGCAAGCAGGTCTTAAATGGCAGCTTTTCACACACAACTCAGTGAAAATAGCTGAAGAGAATTTAGTATAACTACGATCATAAATGACAGCTGGGACCTGAATTCACAAAGATGTGTAGAAATTAATGCTGCTGTCAATAAGATTCTGCACACGAATTATAGTATGAGAAAAAACCCACATAATTTGTGCCAGTCAGACCCTTGACTGGTGGATGATACATTTTTAAGCCTGATAAGATTAATAGACTGATGCAGTCAAAGGTCAGCATGTAACTAGTACAGATACAAACTGTGCTCTCTTGAAAATAGGGAAGGCCAGGAATTACAGCCTATAAAAAGTGCCTAGCCCTTGAAGCGTTGCACTAAGGGGTATTGTCTCACAGCCTCTGCATGCAAGCCTATGTGAAGCCATTGGGACCATTGAATAACTCTTTTCTTCTCTCTGGAAAGATGAAAATCAGATCCGAACATTCCAACTGAACAATTAGGGAAGATGGGAGCTTTACTTCCAAAGGCACCCTTTGCCAGGATCAAGCCGTCTTCTTCCTCGCCCATTTTCTGCAAGCATCACAGAACATCAGAAAGCTCCATTGAGCACGACCACAGCTTGACATTGTATCTTCAGAGTGTCACTATGTCATACTAATTCAACAGCTGAGGGCAAACATTTCTACAAAAGCTGGAAGCTGTCTGGTATTTCATTGCTGGCTGCATTTGATGTCTCTTGCTAGCTGTGTCTCTTCCTGTCTTTCTAAAGCAGAGGATTCCAGTTGCATGCTACTTGAGCATGTCCAGCATCAGTTCTTTTTGGTCTCTATATGATAGTTTTCTAAGGAATTCTATGGTGTGCTCTAAAACCTATGAGTTTTAATTTGGTTAACTGGGATTTTGAGTATTTACATTAGATTGGCAACTCTTTCCACAGGAGAGGCATCTTTCAGATGGCTTGGAATGAATTAGCACATTTGCAACCCATGCCTAAACCTGTATTGAGAGAACTACTGGGCTAGTCCTCTTGCTAGAGTACTCAAGGGTACCGAGAAGATGGGGGGCTTGACATTATCTAATGGTTATGTTTCTTCATGAAGCCATAATAAGTTCCTAAGCTACAAAAAAAAGTTGGAAGTAATCAGAAGATGTATAATGTTCTTAGCAACCAAAATTACTAGATCAAGATTTTCCAAAAGAATTAGGCATTTCAGGAATGCCAGATTTTTGTTTTTCAAGAAGTGCTGCATTTTCTCCACTCTCTCCTCAAGAGAGACCTATGTTTTCAGAATATAATTTCTTCAAATCTGTATTTTTGGCCTACAAAGTAACAGATGTATCTTTAAAAGCAAGGCCCCCTTCTGGTGGTCAATGAAGGGAATAAAGCTGATAATGAAGCAAGTGGTAACACTGATACTCTCAGCTCTAAGAATCCATCTGAGATAGGGCTGCTGATCTTATTTGTGTGCAGGAAAGAAAGTCTCTGGGCCTGAAATCCTGGCTCTGCCAATGTCGGGGAAATTTTACAATTCACTAGGTTCAGTTTCCCTCACTGCATTGCTTTTTTATTCCACTTGTGTTGTTGAATTCTTTTTCTGCTTCTCAATTCTCCATTCAGCTTTGAGCCTCTTACCCACTGGGAAAACTCTCCATAGTGAACAGGATAGGAAAGAAAGAGCTGCTATTCAGCCTGAATGTTTGCTATCCTCTTCAGAGCAGGGCATGTTTACTCACCCTTTCAACAACACTTGAAGAATAAATATACACTCATTTAACTAGCTTCTCACCAGCTCTTGCTCCTGGGGTTGGCAGCAGCTTGGTAAGAGTGAATGTACATTGAAATAAGAAACCTGTATAAACTTATTTATACAGCTGAGCTCCACTCAGAAAATCTACAAGTGAGATAAGGGACCACAGGCAAAACCCTGTGTTCCTCTAGGATTTTTGAGACTCCTTAAAGGTATTCACACTTGTACTTGCTGGTCACTAAAGCTAGTTTTGTACAGTTTTTTAATGTAAGCACCTCTTTAAAAAGAAATCAATAAATCCCACAGTACTTGTATTTTGTTGTGCCCTGGAGCACTCAGAAGAAGCTTGTGGTGATGACATTTATCATGCTAAAGCCACTTGGTCACCTGAAGGTAACCACTCCCCAGCTGCAGGAACACAGATAAACTTTAGGTGTCAGCAGCAGTTGAACTAAGAGTTCAACTAATGAAACCCTCTGAGGATCTCTGCAGTAATAAACAAGTAAGCTGGATTTTAGAAAGTGGAACTTGCTTGAGCCCATCTTTGTATGGTTTGAAAGCATTCAAAAATACAGAAAACTCCTTAATAGGCAAAGCAAGGGCTGTACGGCAAGTCCACTGATTTCAAACAAATTACTAAAACATAGAATCATAGAGTTGGAATGGTTTGGGTTGGAAGAGAACTTAGACTACCCAGTTGCAGCCCCCACCCCATCGTGGGCAGGGACATCTTCCACTTGCTCAATACCCTGTGCAGCCTGGCCTTGAACACCCAGTTTACAACTCTTCTGGACAACCTGTTCCAGTGCCTCATCACTCTCACAGTAAAGAATTTCTGCCTAATATCTAATCTAAACCTACTTTCTATCAGTTTAAAGCCATTACTGAAGAAAGTCCTACAAGGTAAGTATGTTGTCAGCTGAACAGTAGGGTCCCTTAACTACTTATGTATCGGGGTTAATTACTGTGATAATGTTTCTTTTTCTCCTTTAAGTGAATTTAGCTTCTGCTTTCTTTCTCTTGTTATCTTTCAGAGCATGCTCCTAGAACTATCATCTATCATGAAAAAGTAATGACATTCTAAGGAGAAGAAATAAACTGAGGGATTGAGCACAAACTGCCTTCAGCAGAGAGATAAAAGCAGATTTTCTGTTGCTATGTTCTCCTTACCTGCTGCTATAATGCCAAATTCATAACAGAATTTAAAAAAGCAAACACTTTATTCCTCCATTTTGCACCAGTCCCAACCATACTATTCTCTGATTGCTGGTGTTAATGGGTAGCTTGCTCCACAGCTCAAGATTTTTCTCGTGTAGACTGAGGTGGATCTGGTCAGTGTGTGCTGCCACTGCAGAAACAGCCTGGTGTCTTTGGGGGAACATTTTGGGATGTACAAGTTGTTGTGCATGCTAGTAGTGTTCATATCAGAAATTGGCCTGATCCACAGACCTTCAAGGCGGTGTAAGACCCAAGGCACCTACAAGAAAGGATTAGTTTGATTTGAAGTATCCTGGAAGGCTACTGGCCTCTATCTCCCCAGATTTCAGCAGACAATGAATAAAAAGATGGAGGAAGCACTCATGGAATCTGAAAGGACAGAGAATTAAAGAGAGAGAAAAACACAGCTGAAGAATATTTGCTGCTCATCTGCCTGCGCTAATGCAATCCTCAAGCTTTGATAGAGACTTTCCATGTAGCCTTCTCATAACTAAACCGTTTGGCTTCAGAATTGAAACTAAAGATGTCAGGCAATTTACTTTAAGTGCAAAACATCTATACTTCTCAGGTTGCTGTTCAAGAAGTTCTGCAAGGTATCACATCAAGATCATGAAAGTCTTATTTGCTTCACTGTCTCATTAATTCATACAGAAGAACCAAAAGAAAAGGAAAGCCCAAAAGAGCTCATTTTCAGTTTGGTAGAACAGCCTAGCTCTGAGGGTTGGCTTTCTGAGTTATATGCCCCAAGAAAGCAGCCCAAGAAAGCAGCCCTTCCACTTGTGTACCTGGAAAATAAAGGACCTTTTTCTGACTGTCCCTCATCCTGTTTCTGGCCACATGCTTTGGGCTGCTTTTATTTGTCAAGCTTATCACAGCTCACATTTGCTATCACATCATTGGCAAGCGATACTTGGAACAAGCTTGTTTGTTATGCAGCTTTTCCAAAACATGAAAATTCCTTATGACATGACAACTTTAAGGCAAGGCTAACAGAAAGAAGTACAGCAGGAAAATAAGTCAAGTATAAAGATTGAAGTGTTTTTTTTTTCTAGTACGCGATTTACATTTTACATTCATATTCTACCTTGAAACTCACTGACAATTTGTCTGTGCATTTGTTCAGTATTTTAAGGCAAAAAACCCAAACCAAAACAAAAAACCCCCACACTTGAGATGGTGGCTATTAAGTGCCAGCAACAACTGATCAGGGATGGAGAAACAGCTTTGCTAAAGTACACTCTCTACTGCCAGGCTGTATAAGTATGGTGGATACAACATCTTCTGACAGATTTGAGGGGGTGGGAAGCTTTCTTCATATATGCTCAACAGGAAGATTCAGAACATTGAGTAACTCTGGGAAGTAACATGTTTGATTTTCTTCCATGAGAATTTTAAGACTGAAAAATCACAGGCAACTTTCACTGCTGCAGATGGAAGAGGATGCAGCTTGTATCCTTAAGGTTGGTGGCCTAAAGAATGCTATCTAGGGTTTCCTTTCTGGTGATAAAAAAGCCTTGTGACCTCCCTCTAGCAGCATGGCCTCCTCCCCGCTCCACAGAGCATCATCCCAGCAAGTCTGTGGACCAGGATAGGACAACTGGTCATGCCATTCCCTCCCTTGCTGGGTGTCCTCCTGCAAGCTATTTAGCAGGCTCTCAGCTTGCATCCAGCACAAGCAGAGAGGTGGCTGCTATGCGTTGGGAGTCCCAGAAAGCAAACACCCTCTGCGAGACCCTGTGTCCTGCTTGTGGTAATAGCATCCAAAGCTGTTATAATTTCTTCTTTCCTTTCTGGATTTCCTGCAGTACAAGTGATACTAATGGTCCAGGGCACAAGTTTCCTCTTTTACAGTGGGACACTACAGAGATTTTTCAGCTATATTTTGTTTCTACAGAAACCTCTCTCAGTTTCTATCAGGTTTTCCTTAAAGGGGTAATAAACACCAGCCTCTCCCCTTACGTATGCTGGCGCTTTAGAAGACCAAAACAAAGATTTAACAGAAGTGCCTTAAGTCATGCACTAGGGGAATGAGTATAGATACAGCTTATTTGATCTTCCAAAACAACTTATTTCATCTTTGCAATGAAACACCCTGGGCTGTTCCTGTAGATCAAAGGTAACTGGATCCCTGGATCAAAGACTAGCAGTGAATTAGCAAAGGGACCATGTGAGTGGAGGTCTCCTCCTCAGCCCAGAGATTCACCGGGAAGTAACAACCACATCCAACTTAACCCAACCTACAACCTCCATGTTAACCGAGCCCTGCAACATCAATTTCAGAGTCACAATGAGTCAATTTACAATACATAATGATATGTCTTTATTTCATCAACAGAAATGGTGTCTAGACAAAATTCAGTTAACACTAGCAATTCAAATGAATGAAAAGGGTTGGGTGGGTTTTTTTAATTTTTTTTTCACAATACTGTATTTACAATGAGTAAATGACATTTTAAATTCATTAGTTCATAGCAATGCTTTCTTCCAAAAAGGTAAAAATTCTTAGTAACAGAGAGTAAGCATCAACAGCCACCTCATTTATTTATACAATAAAAATCACAAGAAACCACAGTCACCTAGAAAAAAAATAAAGACAAGCTTAAGAACTAGTACAATAAAATGATGCATTGAATTAAGTTACATTAATCGCATAGAATTTGTGTAAAAAGTATGTAGAAAAAACACCTGATGTAACCTGTTACAGTCATTGACCAGTTATGAGAGGTACAGAGGGTTATACAGGTAGATATGTGTGAAAACTGTCCATACTGTTTGACCTGGGGAGAAAGAGAAGAGGGGTTGCACCCCCTTGCATACACTGATAAAACCCTGTTTTGAATATGGCCTCTGAAGTTTGTAAGGCATATATAAGAGGTGCACTTGTAACCAACTGGTTCTGGAACAAACTTTTAGGGCATCCACACCCTTGAAATCAAAGGTGATGCTTGGAACTATGAGTAAACAACCATGCATCGAATATCACCAAAGTGTTTAGTATCATTCCTGCTGGTTTGAGGGATCCAGAGAGCTTCAGGCAGAGCAAATGTAGTTGTGAGAGCAGGACTGAGACCCATGCAGGTTTCTCTTGGGTACATCACAAATGCAGGGTAACGCCAGCCTGGGCGGGGGATGCCAGCCACAACCCCCAGCTTGGGGTAGCTGCTCCCTCCTCTGCCCACATCCCAGAGTGTGGCCTCCTCCGGCTGCAGGGATGAGCCCAGCTAGAGAATGCAGCCCCCTCTTGGATCCCTCCAAAACAGGGGGGTCGTTTGGGTTCGCAGCCTGGGACATCTCTGCTCCTAAACAATCAATGAAATCAAACACTGCCAGTTGCCATTTCTATTTTGGGATGCTAGTTTCTTTCTGCATGCCCTTAATTAGCCAAAAGGGACAACAGTGGCACTGCATGAACCACACAGTGACTTTCACCTACAGAAAGGGCTCTGCCCACAGTCACTAAAGTTCGTACAAGAACAGGAGTCAACTAACTGACTTTTTAGCAGTTGTTTGGTTGCAGTAATGGCCTCATAAAAACATATTTTTAGCACTCCTTCCTGCCAAAAATTGATTTTCTTTGCAAAAATGGCAACATTATCTGAGTAATACCTTAAAATGCATATCAATATTTGACTTTAATATAAATAATACCTATCTTGGTGGAGTGTAGGAAAATACTGTACACTTAGTCTTTGCAAGTAATGCCATTAAAATTTGGAGAGTAAAGGGAATAATTATTCTACAGACCACCAACAATAGATCTTTTAAATATACACACAGTATTTGAACATATGCATATACACATATATTGTATCCTACAGCATCAGACCTGATGCCTGAGTCATGAAATACTCCAGGGAGTATTATAAATATACATATATGTATTATAAACAGGAAAATACACGAACACACACTTTGACTAGAATTGTAGATGTATGCACATACATACATACACGTATTTTATATATGAATGCAAAATTAACTTGGACTGTGTTGGCAGAGACAAAACTGAAACAGCCAAAATCTGTTGAGCAAATTTCTAACAGGAAAGAGAGCAGAAGTTCTTTATGTTAATAATTTTAGTTTCACCTCACTTCTGATAAAAATAAAACTGCTCCATACTTAGCAAAGTCCTCTTTATGCAAAGCTGCTCATACTGAGCTAAACCTTCTCTCGGCAGCCCTAAAATAGGGACTTATAAAATGCTGTAGCCATGGGCTACAACATTCACCCATAGGCACCTTCAAATGCATCTCAGATCATTAAAAAAAAGGTGGAAGCAGCACTCCTTGATGCAATGGTAGAAGGCGTGAACTGGAGCAAAATGTGAGCCTGTGGAAACCTGACAAAAGTTCACTTTGTCTCACTGCAAAATTTACTACAGGTCTTCTATTCTGCAAATGCTCTCTCTTCAGCCCCACAGCAGTGGATTACAAGACACAAGTGAAGATGTGGCGTTGATTCTGGAATTGCAACGCTTCACCACACTTTCTCCTAGCGGATCAGTTTTCATTTATTACAGGATTATAGTGAATCCCACATGCAGATTTGCATTGTTTACTAGGCAATCATAAAGTCATATATAAAAAAAACCCCTATATATCTAGGCATCTTAACTTCTATTTAAGCACTCTTTAGAACACAGACTTGATGAAGTGTTGCACTCCAGATTAACGACCACACTATCAGCGTTAATCATTTCTCTGGCAGGAGTTAATCCACTTAGCAGAGTTATGCATCTAGTTCCCACTCTCCTTTTTAAAGAGAAATAGCAGTTAGCATACTAATCACTGTGGCTTGCCTTTGCAGCACATTTTACTTCCTTGGGAAAAAAAAATAATACAAGGATTAGATCCAAAAATATAGTGCATCTTAAAAGCAGCATATACCCTTAGAAAGACATTTAATAAATTACTTGTACAATATATAAAATAATAGTTTTATACTGCAGCATCAAACTCTGACGCCTGAGTCATCACTTTAGGAAGTCTGTGATATAAATACTGGGATCTCCCAATAACACAGCTAACATTTTTGCGTTTGTTTTGCTTGTTTTCTGTTTTGTTTTCCCTCTCTTTTAAAACATTTTTTATCTTTTCACTACCTTTTTGTTCCAGAATCAGCTTGCAATGAGCTTTAATTGTGTTCAAGGCACCCCCAGAGAACGCAGAGAAACAAACACATTATATAGTGTAGTACTCACCTGACAAAGCATAACAAGCCTAAATGAAATGAGGTTCCCTGGCAATACAAGTATAGCAATAGGAAAGGAAAAGGAGGACTAGATACAGACTGGACAGAGCTTCAAGGACTCGCATGCCCATGAGAGAGGTGCAGTGCTCAGCGGGGAGATGGGATCTCACCACGCTGTTCCCCAGCAACACCCAGGAGGACAGATGCTGCAGGTATCCTCTTGGACAAATGCAGAGATTCTTACTTAAGATCACAGTGACCACTCTTTAAATTCATAAATACCGCAGCCAGGTGGGGTTTTTTTTCCCTCTTTCCAATGATATTTTGTGGTCAGTTGGTTTGACCTCATGAGACAAGAACAGTTTTATATATAAACTGGTGTCCAGGTCTGAAACTAATTCTCCCAGTATCTTCCTTTAACATTAGCCCAGTAACTGCTTTGAAAGCCACATGGTTCGAAATAGCAAAAAAAACTCAAAACAGAAACAAAAAACAACCACCACCACCAAAATAAAACCCCACTGAAAAACCATGATACATGTAAATATAGAAAGCAATGACACAAAATCAGCCACTTCTAATGGGAAAGAATGAAATCAAATGTCCAGAAAAGCTTGCAGGGGAGGGAAAGATAGACAAGAGAAAGGTTGAGGAAGAGACACTTATTTGAGCAGTGGTTTTAAATATCAGTTCCCAAGGTAGAGGAAATCAAGAGACCCAGCACCAGTATGAGGCCAGGTCAAACCTAAGAGCTGCAGCGCAATGGGTTATGTGGGTGGGTTTTTTAAACCATTGGAATGAGGTCAAGAGTACCAGTTGCACATGAGTTGTTAGTAGAGTAAATCTTCATGTCAGGAAGAAAGTTAAAACTTGGTTTTATACTCATAAAACATTCTATCTATTCATATATATAGGAGGTCACTTAAAAATAAAAAAAGGCAACAGAAAAACATCTTTAAAATACNATTCACATTTAGTTTTAAATTCTAGCTTTCACCATGGTCTCATAGAAACAAAACTTCTCTGCGAAGCACAGAACTGCTTTGCAACGTCAACGAATTCAAAGGAAAATCAAATCCTGCCTCCCCGTCAAAGAGCTTCTCAGTCAGTTACCTGCAAAAGATGGCTGGGGGGGCTCAGGTCTTTTTAGGTTAAGCTCTTTTAAAAAGAAAAGGACAACTCCTCCCCCTTTTTCAACTGTGTGAACTAGGAGTTTATGGCATTTGTATATTTTTGAACATTTAAAGGTAAGGGTTTTGTACAGTAATGATTAATACTTAAACATAAATATTCTCCTACATTATATACTAGTTTTTCTTTGTACATGCGGGGAAAAAAAAGTATTTTCAACAAACATGGCACATGCTATATGCATTTCCTCCTCAGTAGCTTGGCTACAATAGTTTGAATGAAGAGGATAAAAGCAAGACTTTGTGGCGAGTGGGTGACGGTCCATGAGTACAGTCTGAAGATGGAAGAAGTGGAGAGAGGGAGCTGATTCCTCCTCCAGGGTTCAAGATGCTGATCTACTGAGTGCCTCAAAAAAACACCAGCGCACACCTCTAGTGTAAACGTTAGCACAGAAGACCACATTATCACTCAGTGTTTCTGAGAAGCTGCTTCCCCACACTTTTTTTTTCTTTTTTTTTTTTTAACAGGTGTGAACAGCTGGTCATTTTTTTTTCAGCGAGAACAAACAATATCAGCCAGTAAAGCACATGACAGTTGTCATTGATAAAGCCACGCAACCTGGCACACGTAGGGCAAAGAACCACAAAATAAAAACTCAGTACACTTAGAATAATAATAATAATTATTAAAAAAGCATTAGGAGGTTGTTCTTCTGTCTACACTGTACATACAGATGTTATGCTTGAAAAGCTGCTGTCTCACACAGTCATAACATGAGTCAACATTGCTTAAGATACAAATCCAATACAGTTCCAACTAAGCCAATTCACTGAGTAGTCTCTTTTAAGACAGTGCTCTTTTAGCTGCAGTTTGTGCTGAGGGCAATGCTGCAGGATGAGAGGATCCTGGAACACAAGAATTTGATGGGTAAGCGACCAAATTGGGTGTTGGCAAATGCAGGTTTTGCTCTTAGAGGATGCAGTGCTAGCTGGACTTCTGTAAGGAAACCAAAGTCAACAACTAGGGGTCTGATCCTGCAATTCCGCCTACCTGGACAGGATCACTGACTTCACCAGACCCACCTCTGCAATTTGGGTCTGGTGGGGAAAACAGGCAATGTCTGAGGACAGCTGAGGTCAGGCTCTGGGGACTAGCCAGAGCAGCAGTTGCTTCCATGAGTAAAGGATGCAGAGGGGGGCTGGAGAAAAAGCCCGCAAGTGTATTGATGTGATTTCCGTTCGCTTTACTTCGTGGAACATATGATGAACTGATCCAGTTGTCAAATACACTTTTCTCTAAAAAGTGAAATATACTTTCCCCTGTAAGACTCCAAAAGCATCATTAACAGCACTTAAACTTGGTTTGTGAAACAGAAAGAAGTCTAAATATAAAAATAATTCAAGCAGATTCTCTTTACAAATTGTATAGTGAATTCAGTATTTGGCAAGACCGTTTTTACTACATAATGAGCTCCTGAGTGTTTGTCTATTAGCTAAAAATTTTCAATTTCCTTTAAGCAATAAAGCAAAGAAAACCATATAGTCAAGTTATACTGAAGTCATGACTTCATTTATGAAAAGAGGTTTGACCAGAAACTCAGTGCAAGTGGCAAAGTTGACCATTACTGTACAGTATCTGCAAGAAAATAAAATTACTCCACATTGCTCAAGTGGCACGAAATGGCTGTGCCAAAAAAAAAAAAATTGTCTATAATAAAATCTCAAATAAGTTTCCAACATTAAAATTTTATAAATAAGTACAAATCGAATGATATTGCTGAACTGTGAACTGAGAAAAAAAATTATCGTCTAACAAGTTACCAAACTAGTTCTAGCATCAAAGACAAAAAGGAATGTTGGAACTTGTTTATACAATAGAAATGATAGCTTCCAGTTTGTAGGATGAAAAAAATTGAGGCATGCAGGGATTCTTGCATATGGATATATATATTTTATATATATTATATATAATATGTACAGTTTAGCTATAAAACTTTGATGTGTAAAGAAGCTGTCTTCAATGAAAAATTGAACATTCAGAGGAAATTCCTGAGTTAGGGTTTTGTGACATGGGCCACTGAGAAAAAAGCTGCGGTTGGGTCCTCAGAGGTGTTATGTCCATCCCTGTTAAGATTGAAATCAACATACAAAAACAGACAGTGTTGCCACTGCTTCGTTCCCTGCCTGAGCAAGGGATAGCACCATTGTGAAGAGAACTCCTGCTTGTAGAGAGGAGGGAATACTTAAAAACAGTATTGCTGCTAAGACCACTGTAGTGTGCACCAAATACGTTCTTCTAGACAACAAATGAACACTGCCACTGGCTGACTGAAGAACACCTGACCAGGTGTAATGTTAAGGTTACAAGTCACTAGGTGTAATCTTTCCTAGGTTGTTCGTCTGTTGTACATTTATCAGTCATTTCCTGACAGAAGTCTACCGTGACTGTTTGGCTGCTCTGCTCTGGTGGAAGCTCTCTCTCGGGGTAAGTACCTGTGTCGGCTCCATCCAAACCCCCGCCGGCCGAACAATTTTCCGAGATGTTGTTGGGCAGCCAGGGTGCTCCCAGTTGCACGGAGCCTTGCTCTGAGCAGCACTGCATGTTTTCCCCAATGCACTGGGAGGTCACCAGGCTCTGCTCCACACCAGCTGGGGCAGGGCTGATGGTGGTGACTGGCTGTAGATCCATGGGTCTGAGAACGGGGCAGTATCGGTGGAGAGCCTGGATCTGTTCTGGGCTCTGCATGTCTCTACACACTTCTTGGGAAAGACAAGAGAAGTTGTCTAACAATTCTCCCATGCTTGCTTTCAGCTGGTTCCTTTCTGAGAGCAATTTCTCTTTCTCGCACACCTGAAAAAGAAGGAAGGCATCTTAGGCTGAGGGCTCACTCCAGGCACATACACAGCGGTACCCACCAACATGTCACAGTGAATTTTATATGGCCAGAGGAAGAGTCACAAAGACATCAGGTACTTGACCACCATGAGGTCTGTGTGGACTACAGTTTGGGAAACATCTGGACAAAAACATTTGAACTGGAAGAGGATAGGATCACAAGTTATTCCTAAGCAACTCTTAGCTCTCTTTATAGACTAAGGCTGCTTGACAGATGATACAAAAGAACTCAGAATGAAACATTTTCATGGAGCAAAGACATTTCCCATCTAAACAACATGAAAATAGGGATTAGTTCCGAAAGTGAGAATATGCTGCAGATGTTCAGTTCACCCCTCTAATTATTGGGTGGGTCGCTCAGGCTGGATGCACCCGCTCTGGCCCATGCACCAGCTGAACCCCCATTACCACTGGGAGAGAGATGTGTTACTCAAAAGAGAGGATCTAGGTGTTCTCTGTGGCCTGCACCACAGCTCATTTTCTTATGTCCCGGTGCTTAACATCTTGGGCTTGATCTAATCAAGATATTTTTATGAAGACATAAATGAAAAACCCGAAGGTTGGTGGACTTCTTAATACTCGGATACACAACAAGCTCAATATAATTTCTGCTTTGCTCTCCTCAGGTTTTGCCTCCTGTGTTCCCAAATATCCTCCTCTACCTACATCCAGCTTGAGTGCTTTCAGAGTTTCACTGTCTCAGTTCGCTGCTCTAGGAGGGGACCAGATGAAAAGCAGGACAGTACTGGTGAGGAGGAAGAGCGAGAGAGTCTGGTGGGACTTAGTTTTCTATGCAGGATTTAAAAACCGGGAAAAGTTTTTCCTGCATCCAGCAAAACCCACAGTTCTAGCTAGTGCAGGGTGCCACGCAATATGCTGTGGTGGGAGTAATTTCCAGCTTAGCCCTGCCATGGCCAGCAAGTCCTCGCTGTGGGGTAAGTGCTGCCCTCCCTGTGCTCAAGACGCAGATTTGGCAGGGGTTAGGCACTGAACCAGACCCAGCCTGGGGTTACACCTCTGAAAACCAGTGTTGACTCAGTGCAGACGAACTGAGATGGTCCTGCTGCATCTCCTTCTGTCTCAGGCAGGTGGGCATACAGCTCGATAGAGTAGATGAGATTTTGTAGAGTACCGGAGCTATTTCCAGAGCTGAGCTGGCCCCAAAAGCAGAGCAGCCATGTATCCATCCTACCTAGTAACACTGCTAAACCTAAGATGTCTTGGCATCTGAGGTGTAAAAACTCCATAACTCAGATAATCCTACTATGGGTGGTTGTTGACAGCTGATAGTATTGACCTGGGTCCAAACCTCATACTGGAGGCATACAGCTGTGTGAATGCAAAAGAGAGCAGTGCACATGAAAAGAACCAACTGCTAAAATATTGATAAATCTATCAAGAGAGCATAAAAATAATAAAAAAATAAACAGATGCTCAAGTACATCTTGCGATAATGAATTATGGAAGAGAATATGCTGTGAGTTTGCAGGGAAAAAAGGAAATATGAGTGGGTAGATGGATGAGTGAAGGAAAGCAGGCAAAAAAAAATTACCTATCAAACTCAGAGGATACAACCACTTCACTCACTGTCTGCTGTGAAACCATCTGTGTCAAGAAAGTTGGTGGTTTACAGGAAAAGGGATCTTTCATAAAAGATGCAGCCAAATGAAAAACCCTTAAACCATAATACCATTATGTAGTTCAGGAGACCGAAAGCTACTGGTCACTAAGTGGACAGAAGATGACAAAGGAATTTCCAGTGATCATGTGTTGTGTGTTCATTCTGCTCCCTGTCCTTGTCTTCCTGCTCAGAGGGCTAGGTATCTGGAGAATGACTGGTCCTGCTATCAAAGACTGAGGCAAAGAAGGCATTAAGTAGCTCATGCTTTTCCTTTGTCCCTATGTTTCTCCTGCATCCAATAAAGGATGGAGATTCTCCTTGGCCTTTCTTTTTTTGATGGTGTATTTATAAAAACACTTTTTATTGGCTTTTATAGCAGTAGCCAGATTAAGTTCTAGTTGGGCTATTACCCTTCTAATTTTCTCCCTGCATAAATTCATGACATCCTTGTAGTCCTCTTGAGTTGCTGTCCCTTCTTCCAAATGTCACAAACTGTAATTTTTTTCCCTCAAGTCCCAGGACAAACTCCCTGTTCATCCAGGTTGCTCTTTCCCAGGGGCTTGCCTTTTGGCACATGGGGACAGCCTGCTCCTGAGCCTGTAAGATTTCCTTCTTGAAGAATGTGCACCCTTCCTAGACTTCCCTTCACTACTGCCTCGCAATGAACTCTTCTAAACAGGTCAAAGTCTGCATTCTGGAAGTCCAAGGTGGCAGTTTTGTTGACTCTCCTCCTTACTTCTGCAACAATCAAAAACTCGATCCTTTTGTGATCACTGTGCCCAAGATGGTCTCCAGCCATCACTTCACCTACCAGCACGTCATTGTTTGCAAACAGGTCCAGCGGGGTGCCTTCCCTACTTGGTTCCCTCACTGCGTATTGCTACATACTCAAGTCCACCTTGCTAAATAGAAATGTCAACACTTCTTTTGAAGAATCCTGCACCTCACAGAGTTATTGATTCCTGAAATTCAGCATGGATCAGACCCACAAGGTCACTCATATACCCTTCATTCATTTCTCTGAGATGTGTGTGGTAGACAAAAATTTTGTCTATCCACAGTTGATTATGCCAGACAATAATAGTAATGTCACACAATAATGGTAATGTCACACAATAAGGCTAATGTCACAGGACTGCATAAAGTCAACAAACCCAAAATAATTTTCAAGTGAAGACTACAGGTATCAAGCTGCTCCCACCCCTTCTGCTAAGTCCACCTCTTAGAGTGCTGCTCCTGGTGCTCTGGAGAGTGAGAGACACGTACTCCTCCCCATCATCACCTCAGTGTAGAGGACAGGCATGTGTAGCCAAGACTGGACCTGCTTCTCCTGGCAATGTAGATGAGCAGCAGCTCTTTCACCCTGCAGAGCCTCTGACTCACCCTGTACACACTGCAGATTATACTCATTGCAGGAAGCAGTTGCTCACTGTTTTGTTTATCTTTGATGTTTTGTTTGTTTTGCATCAGTGGAGCACCATTCCGAACAATGTTTTGATTTTTGTTTCTTTTTTTTCCCCCAGGGCTTCAGCAGCACAGCATCTGAAGGCTTCGAAAGTTCTGATGATTTAAGCCTCCCAACCAGCTTGTGAGGTCAGTGTCACCTCCCTGTTACAGATGGGAAGCAGACAGGCACAGGCAGCAAACGAGTAACCCAAAGTTGTGCAGCTTCCTGCCATGTTTGAGGTGATGGTAACTCAGCTTCTTCCAACAGATCCCTGCCTCTTTCACCCACTGTTTGCTACAGCTTGCTCAGAGAACGAAGCACAGCGAAGCCTGCACTAAAGGCCACTTGCAACACGGAATCTGTTGTGACAAGAGCAAGAAGTATCCCTCTCCCCAGACCCATCATGTTCAGCCTACAACTGAGAATGTTTTAAAAGTGCACCTACACACTTAAATCAAGGACCCTAAATAACCTTTAATTTTAATGGGAGGTGGGTACACAGAGATGTCAGTAAGGAAATCAACTTCAGCTCCTTTTGTTTTATCTGTGTGAATGAATTAATTGAGCACACAAACCCTTGGATATTCAAAGGTTGGATTTAATGCAGGACTCCCAAATGTAATCAAACTGTCCAGTCTTGCATGTTGCACACTCACACTTCTCACAACAGCTGAACTGCCACTATTACATTATTTTTGGCATCTCAGAGAGCTTTAGAACTTTTAAACAGCTGAGGAGGTCCCAACCCACTCTGAAGTTCCAGTGTTGCATTTCCCCACTGAGTGATACCCTACAGACATGTCTTCCTCCACAACACTTGTCTCAAACCTTTTCTCACTGTGTACCAGCTTACTTTCTCAATGGGCAAGGGATGGCAGGGAAAGAGGAGCAAGTCCCTCAGACCACAGGGGCACTTTCACAAAGGAAGGGAATTTTTTCACATAAGGTGCCTATAGTTAAGAGGTCTATATGCAACATGGCTTTTCAGGTGATCCTGTTTAGCGATGAAGAGGAACAGGCACTTCTGCACTGTAAGTCACCTCCTCTGCTGCAGGATGAGACAAATAAGACTCAATAGGTTTCTCTACACTGACTCTACACCAGGACAAACAGCTCCAGGGCAGGTGTCTATATTATAAACATCTGTGTTTAGCCACTGAAACCACACCTGAGATGTCCATACCATGACTGACATGCTCTGGCCAGTGAGCACTGCAGACTCCTTGAGTAATGAGGAGGCTTTCAGTCCATGGCACACCAGGAGCATTAGAAGGAAGAAGACAGCAGGAGCAAGGACGAACATACCCTTGCCAGTTCAGTGGCTTACACCACAGGATGCCCACTTGTCTGGATATTCACAGTCCTGGTTTTTTGCTTCCCTTGCCATTTCTGCCATTTTCTCAGTGAATGAAAGTGCTGATAAAAGTCACAGCAAGCTGAAATGTCCTGAAAATGCTCAGCTGCCTTCTAGCATACCAAAGAGCAAGAAAGTATGTAGAGATGAATCTGGCCCTGCCACAGCCCTGTTTGGACAAGACAACCTTTGAAGGTCTCTTCATACCTACCTCTTTTGGGCACTCCATGAATCCCTGACGAACAGATTGTTATGGGAGTTAGGCAAAGAAATGGGGCTCAGATGAGGAAATGCCTTTGTAGATGCAACTGTAAGTACTGGGGTTAAGCTAAACTGCAAGCAGGGAGCTGTGATACAGGCTTTTCTCCTCTTTCAACTTACTCAACAATCTGCCCTTATACAGATATTTAGGCCTCATTTCACTGGGATTTTGTGTTTCCCTTATATAAGATACACACACATACTAATATATTTTTGCATGTTAAATTTTCATACCAGTGGTTCTGCTTACATATGAGAGCAAACCCACTAAACTCTAGATGGAACTGCTGTTGGTGCCCTGCAAGATGCCACGCGAGGGCGAGCGGGCCTGCGGCGAGAGCACGTAACTCACCAACTTGCGGATTTCACATTCTAGGTTCTGAATGCAGTCCAGTTTCCTCTTGCGGCAGCGCTGAGCTGCAATTCGGTTCTTGCTGCGTCGGCGGACATCATGGATGAACTCGAGCTGCTCTGAGGTTAGCTTGTGCATCTTTATCATCATCTGGAAATCATTCCTTGGAAGATCTGTGATTTGATCAACAGGAAAAGGAAGTTTCACCTAAAACAAACAAACACAAGACAAGAGCAGAGTCATATTCTGCTTGTTCAATGTAAGCTGAACAACAGTGAGCGGAAGGACGATGATCTATGCTGCCAACCCCTTCAATAAACAACACACCAAGTTTTACATTGGGTAAGTTTTTAACACTCCCTTGTGGAACATTGTGGAGGTCCAGATGGTAAGAATCAGATGATAATTGTATTTAAATCAGCAATATAGATGAACCCCAGATAAAAATTTCATCTTTCTACAAAGCTCTAATAACTGATCTCAATGCATTAGAAAAAGGTTCTGTCCGCTCGGAGACATGTCCTTTCAGAAAGAGTGAAGTACCTCACTGCAATTAAATTCAAACTAGTTTCAAGGAAGGGGCTATTACCACAGCAGGAAACCTGTCTCTGCACGGCCTGCAGAACTGAAAGTTTGATTAGGTGTGAGGTTAAAAATGCAACCTGACACCTCAAGTGGATGAAAAATGCCGTATTGCAATTAGGAAAGGTCACCTAATCAGCATTTCAACAGAGATGTACACTGTATAAGAGGAAAGGGTCAGAGGAGTGTGATGCAGCATATCCTACTCTGCTAAAACACACACATTTTGAAATAAACCAATATATGTTGACAGTCTAATATTTCTGGAGATTAAAGAGCACTGAACTTGTATTTCTTGAAGGAGTCAGGTTCTGACTTCAAGAATTCTACCAATTATACATTAAAGCACAGCAAAACACAAAGCTCCTGACAGTCTGAAGCAACTAACACACACTGTCTCAAGAGCTGGAGAATGGTAGAGGTGCTCAAAACCTTTTAGCTTTTTTCCCCAAACCTATCAGCTCACTCAAATCAAAGCAAGCACCTCTCCTTAAAAGTCTTGCTTCAGTGGGAGCCCCAGACTGATAACTGCCAAAAAACTGATGTTCCTTGGCAGATTGTTGTATTTGGAGGTCAAAGCTGACAAAACTGAAGGAGGTGGCAACTGAATAACTCAATTGACTCCCTTTTTTTGAGTCATACCCCTACTGCCCAAAAGATGGCAGTAAATATTTATATTTCTGTCCCTACTTGGTACTCTGCACGCAGACTACCAAAGAAGATAAGTTGCTTCAGCCAAGGATAAGATATGGGTTGAAAAAGTTCCTTTGATTTAAAAACCTCTCCTGTCTTCAAATGGTGCACTTAAATTATTTGGAGATACAGAAAGTAACAATATGGATTAGAAAGAAGTTATCTTCATCAGAGGGCTGAGTTGTTCAAGCAGAACAGTTTGCTGAGGACAGAGGTATACCAACACACAGCAGTGGTCTCTGCCAGTGACAGTCATGGACCCTCACCAGGCACCTGGACCTGCTGAAAACAAGCTCCTCACTTTGTTTATGAGCACCGCATTCTCTTGCACTCTTCTATCACTGCTCTGTGCATCTCCAAACCTGGACTATGTGAAAGTCAGTGCAAACACCTACCATATTCTTTCAGACGGTTTCATGCCCTGAATAGTCATTCATGCCCCTCTGCCAAATGTGTCCAGGCACTGCTTTGTGACACACTACTTGACAGATCAATTTAAACCAGTAAGAAACACCACACACTGCCCTAATCCCCCCCAGATTCCTGCTTGTAGATGCAAAGGCTGACCTTAGGTGCAGTGATGTGGACTACTTTGTTTCTAGACTTGTTTATATAACTAATGACATGAAACTTGTTTGATTTCCTCTCCCAAGCCTTTGGATAGACAGCATAAACTCACTGTCACCTGGTTTTCTCTTGAGCTTCAACCAGTGTCTGAAAATGAAAACAGCCAGTGCTTTCCTCTGAAAGACACCTCAGTCTCACTGCAAAATCAGTCCTTTCATGTTTCCAGTTTTTCCTTATTTTCTTCCTCCCTCTCCCTTTCCAAACATATTTCCTTGCAAGGAGGAGATGTGCTTGCAGCTGGAATGGGAATGAAAGGGAAGCAACTTAAAACTGTCAGGTAGAAGTTGCTGGAGGGCAATGGGAAAATAAATAGGAACAGATTCATTAAAAAAAAAAAAAGGATTGAAAAGAAACCATCTACACAGCAGACCAGAGACTGCTATCAGTAATCCCAGCATAATCCCACTCCTGTCATAGGCAGCACTGCGCAGGATTAAAAATGTGAAAGGGAGCGTGGAAGTGAGTCAGACTCATTTCCTTCACCATTCACAGCATTTTTATTGCCTGTCTCCCTCTTCGAGGGAGCTGTCAACTGAAAAAAACCAAAAAACACCAAGCCTTTGGCACAGACACAGTCAATAACTGCGCCAGGGCATTGCTGCAGCGAGAGACTCATGGTGTTTTACATCTGCACAGGGCAAGTCTCTCAGCTGGTATTTATCGTAACAGAGTGGTGAGTCATTTTGCAAGAACCTATGGCTGTGCAACGGGTGGGATTCATCTGACCCACGCAGAGCTGCCTGAAACGATGGGTTGGGGCTACCTAGTGTTCAGGTCTCTGCTGCTGTCATCGAGCCCTTCAGATGGCATTGCATCCTGCGTGGCTTCTCCCTCCTTCTGGCTGCAGAAGGAGCAGAGATGAGACTCAGAAAAGATTCTGCATCTTACAGTATGGAAGGCAGGTCAGAGAAACTTTACCTGCAGTGTCTGAAAAAGGACAGTCAATCTTTACAAAGATGTGAAAGACAAATCCAGTGAGTACCTTTTCTCATAAACTTTTCTTTCTAATAACTATGATTTTTATATAGGAAACAACTCTGTACTCTTTAGTTCAGGCTATTTCAAATTAGAACTGTAAGTGAGATCACTGCTCCTTCCAGGAGTTACTACTCCAGCCAGAGCTAACCTTTCAGAGCTCTGAAATCTTCTCTATTAACACAATTACTCTTTCCCTGCATTTTTACACCAGCAGCAAAAGCTCATTTTCCACCATACAACAAATAAACTGGCACCTTCTACCACTAGTGCAGACTCTTTTGCCCCCTGATCTGGCCGATGCACCCCTGAGAAGACAACCAAACCATGCTAGTGAAAAAGAAAACCTATTTACAATTTTACGGCATTTTCCCCCTGTATTAGCATTAGGATGCCAGTGGAAATGTCATTGCTTTGAGTGGCTAAGTCAGAGCAGTGATGTGGACAGACAGCTACTGACTCAGCACATGCAAGGCCCATATATAACCAATTAATTCCTTCAAGCTTCACTAGTTAGTGCCAGCTTGGATCATATGCCAGTTACTGCTGTGCTGCTCATCTACTGTACTAGTTACTGCTGCTGCTGCTCTCCCCTTCTCTTTTTCTCTGGAATAAAAGAAGGGACCAAGGACTTTTACTCACTCACAATAAAATATAAATGTCAGTGGTTGGGAATTTCTTCACCCCATGCATAACATTAGCTTTTTCACTCTCTTTATATCTAAATTTTGACATCATCTTCCCTGAGCTGCCAAGTGCTGGTAAAAACAATGAACTTCTCAAGTCTGACTTTAACGCTGCAGTAACTAAAAGGACTCCTATATTAGCCATAAGAAAAAGTAACCATTATGTATTGGGTATGGGAGGGTAGAACTCAGTACTAGCCTGACCTTTATAAATGGTTCAAAGTCCTGGTCAGTTGCTCCAGAGTTGTAAAAAATAAAACTGTTGTCTAGTGCCCTTCAACTGAAAGCCTGTTACTGAAAGCCTCTGACACTTAAAATTGTCTCGTCCTTGGAAGGCTCTCAGGACTCACCCAAGTAATCTAGCACAGCGGCTGAATCATATTGATGCTTTTTTGATGCAGAAAGTGGTAATTTGGGTCACTCAGAAGAGCCCAATAGATTAATGTTGGTTTTCCAAGTATCTTCCTTGGTATGCAAGTCTGTCTTCCACAAACACTCAGAAAGAAATTCATCCCAGGACAGCAACTGAGGTGTGTCCACCTATGTTAGGGGCTCAGCTGCCTCCATACTATTTCAGGTCAGCAAGTCCTACTGCAAACAGCATGTTCTATCTCACACTAGACAACTGATGTCCCTGTAGTTGCCTGGAGTCAATTCCAGCCTCTCCTCCTGAGGGCCACGAGAGGTATTTGGGTCAGCAAATGCTGCCTGAGAGGACACTGCTATGCACTGAGGGGACACAGCCTGGGTAACCTTTTGATTTGCCACCTGTCTTAGAGAAATGGGTAACTGGGCCAGTCCTGTGGCTGAGGGCTTTAACTCAACAACCAGGAGATGTGAATGGGGTTCTCATCCTTTAGCCCATGACTTGGACTTGTAAGCAGATCACACACTGTTGGTGCCTAAAATGCTGGGCTTGCATCTTCCCATTCACTGCTTGCCATGTCCCCAACTTCCAGCCCTTCAAAGGGCACAACAGTACAACACTCTTGCCCTTTAACAGGCTTTTCTGAGACCAGAGATAGCACAGAAACACTGACAGAAGCCATAGGTGCATTTAAGAAGGGTAGATCAGTTGGTGAAATAAGGGGGGATAAAGTGCAGTATTTCTCTGAAAAGACCTGCTTTTACAAAAGAAATTAAAAAACAGGAGAGTCTCTTAAAGAGCTGGTGCAAGGTCTTCAGAGCAGGGCATAACAGAACTGGTTGTACGCTGCAGGTGCAATGAAATGATACAGTGTTTAAAAGAGAATCCTACTGAAATTTCAAACTCTGTGTTGTTCTAATTCAGTAATTCTCTGCTACTGAAGAGAGGAAAGAAAACAAAACTCCCATGAAGTTTATTTCAGAAGATCGATGTTGCAAGACCCCAGAAGTTGACCAATTCCCAATGCTCTGCTGATACCACTGAGGATCCTGGTCAGGAGAACACCTACCAGGAAAGAATGTGGGGAGTAATTTTGCAATTTGAAAATTTACAAAGTCAGTAGAATCAGGAAAGCAGGGGTGACTGATCACCAAATTCTGGGGAGGTACCATATACAAAAGCAAGTGAACACCTGCACAGGTATTGCCCTTCTTTCTATGTAATACTCTTCACTAAGTAGAAATATTAAGCAGTGAAGCAGACTTAGCTTAGGTAACTCAGCACAGTTCCAGCAGACTTCTGTTAGTTAGAGCAACTTTGGTTTGCTACTCTTTTCGGGGGCTATGACTTCCAGGACTTTGCTAAGCATCAGCAGAGGAATAGAGAAAGGGTTGTTGCCTGTTGCTTAACATGGAGGAGTTTCGACTCTCACTGAAGGTTATTTACCTACAGTATCCTCAATGGTCTAATTGCACTAGCTTTGCCTTTATGAAAACGCTCTTTGAAAAGTGAGTCACTAACCCAGGCGGGAAATTCTTTTGAAATACAAATGAAAGACACATTGAATGCAATTCTCTAGATAGTAATAGTTCTTGGAAAGCTCCACCTCTTACCTCCTCCTACCCTTGTTTATTCTTTTCCTAAGAAAACTCACTCATCAAATTCGACTGAGCTGAGATTTCTTTTTAACTGGTTTAGTAGTACAATATTTTTTACAAATTTTCTAGCAGGTACTAGCTGAAGAAAAGGAATATCAAGAAAAGTAGGTAGTGCTGAAGTTTCTGTTCCTAAGTAGGTTAACAGATTGACAGACTACTTCCTTCTCAACAATTCATTATTTCAGGGCTTATTGTTTTGTTGTTGCTATTTTAAGCAGGATTGTCAGAACTCGCATGTAAAGCACTGAGCTTCACATCTTCTCTCTAGTATTATATCTCAACAATTGATTTTTAACAACCTGCGGAGGCCTGAGAGAGCTGAGTGAAAAAGAGCAACACAAACTATTACACATTTCTGTGAAGTCCCAGTAGCTCAACTAACAGCCCTGTTGGTGCAACTCTGTAACATGGGGACACCCCACATTGCATTTGCTGCTTTTGTCATGAAGCCTTAACAGAGGGAGATGACAGAAGAGTCTCAGTGGCTCCAGGAAGGGAAACAATAGGCAAAGACATCCTGGAGAAGATTTACCAGTGGTGTTAGAAGGACCACCACCTCCTGACACCTGTGACTGTCATCTGCACGCCCAATAAGACTCAGAGGTTGGTCACAGAGAGGGGTCACCCTCACCCAATATGGCACTCATGCTGAGCCCGAGCACCCCACTTTTGGTACCAAATAACTTTGGCCATGTGTTCCTGAATGTCATCCATCTGTGGGAAAGCAGAATGCCCAAAAAAAGCAGAGAGAAGAAACCCTTCACCTACTTCTCACACAATCAATACATCAGCAAATGATGTTTTGTGACATTAATTCTGGCACTGACAGCGCTCTGGGACCCAAATTAAGACCAACAAGGTCCAAATTCCAGGGGAACTGAGCAGCCCTGTGAGATAAGTGAGGGTCAGAGTCCACCAGGCTTATTCCCATCAGGCATCCCACTCACAGCAGGAGAGGTTGCATGGCCACCCTCCAGAAGGGCAAGCACCTGCGTGTCACCCGCAGATATCTTATCAGGTGCTTTCTGAATAGATGCCCAGTAACACTGTGTGTTCTGATATGGCAGGGGGAAAGGGAACCCTTTGTGAAGTTGTCAGGACAGCAGGGCAAACAGACAGTTTTGGGAATGGAGCAAGATTCCTGTGCAGCTTGCAGGGAGGTGAAGGACAGAAAGCTGTCCATTTCAGTCTCTCCTGCTGTTTTAATTGCAGCCAAACTGCTAAAAGTAGGTAGAGCAACTTATACAAGAACTTCCTGCTGCTGTTAGATATTTTCTACTGCCTGGTTTGTTATCCTTCACTGAGGATTCCACAGCAGCAGATCTTGCAGGACACACACTGAAGTCACTGTATAAATACAGTATTGTCTAATGAGGCTGCAATGCCCTTTCTTGCATTGGTAACGACCTTTAAAAAACCATTTTTCAGACAAAATCTGTACCAATGCACGGGTGTGATCTGTTTGCCCTTGGCTTGTTCAGGATAATGCAGTGCAAACTCATGGAGCATTAATTTCCTCACCACATTTTTAACGCCTAGCAGCCCTCCTCAAAATGCCCTGGGAAATAAAAATGAAAATAAAATAAAATAAAAAAAAGCCTTATCAGCAGTCCCAGGGAGAAAACTTGCTCAGCACAGCGCAGAAAATCTTCCCAGGAGGAAACCAGCAGCAAAACCAGGAGTGGAGCAAACCTTCCCTAGGAGTGCCCCAGAGCCAGAGATGTCTGCCTGCTAGTGGCACACCAAGATCCCCTCCTGTAGCCTGCCTATCTGCTCCACTCATGGATGTCCTCTCATCCATGGTCTCCTGCACATATTCACATCCTCTTTTTTTGGGAAACTACCACCAGTCTCCTATAACATCTCATTTCACTCTTCCAGGTTCACTTCTGCTGCAGTGTATCTCTGCGCGATTAGCTAATTATGACAGCTAATTAATCATCAAACCCAAAAAGGTAACCTCCTGCCCTCTGCACTGCCTCATGCTGAGCATTATCCCCTGCTGAGCAAGCAGCACACGTGGGTGGAGACCTGATGCTCCCCTCAGTCCTTCTTCCTGCTCCCTTCTGCCCCTCATAAAGGCAGGACTTCACCGAGTAGCCCTGGTATGGCCAGGCAGAGCTGCTGTACAGCTTCCCAAATGAGGTCCTATGCACAACATCCCAGGAAGCCTCCCAAGGAGACTTCACTCCTTTCTGCGTTGTCCCCAGCTCAAGACATGGTGACAAAGAACTGCCCTCTCAGAATCACCAGTATAGTGTGACCAGGGATGAGGACACCAGAGGCTCCCCAGGCTCCTCAGCCCTTCCTCATTGCTAAGCAGCCAACTAAGAAAACCACCTGCATCTGTCTGCAAGTTATCTTCCAGAGCCTGGGATGTAGTGGAATAAGGACTGAGGGATAGAATAAAGTTCATTCTTTTTATCCCTACTCCATACCTAAGCCCACCTGGTTCTGAACTGGGTGTTCTCTGCATATGAACACCCCAAATCTGCACTCGCTGTAGCACAAGTGCCTGGGAGTGTTTCAGCATTACTAGAGGAATCTTGATACATGCTTTTACCCAGCTGCACTCTAGGTCATGCAGTTTCCTAATGAAACTATGAAAACATCCAGTCTTTCCCAGTTCTTGGCTCCACATCACATCTCCATGATTTAAATCTGCCCTCAAACTAGTGACCTCACACAGACAGTTTATTCAATCACACTTAACCAGTTATCATCGCAGCATCTCCAGCTGGCTCATCTCTAGTTTTAGAGTGGGGCCCTCTTTCTCTTCCCTCTTGTGGGAGAACTATATGGAAATTGACAGCCCCAGATCATTCCCCCATCATTCCCTTAACAGTCCTCGAAATTAAATGATAATTTTTCTTTGAAACCATTTATGCAATGGCTGCTAGAACTTATCACCAAACAAAATATCACAGGCAGGGAACATGATCTTAGTTGTCATGTAATGGAGGCAAAACCCTACTACCTGCACATGCACACAGACATGCACACACACAGAGGGAAGAAGACTTGAATATGGTTTCACAGCCCAGGGTGGCCAGCTATGCAATTGTTCAAGTAGTTTCTCCTCCCACTCTATCTCTCTCCTCTACTCCAGATGTTGGCAATATACAGCACCAGCTCTTTGAGCAGGCTATTCAGCCCTTGGTGTCAGCAAAGACACAACTCGAGGTTGCTCAAACACACCAGCAGCAATAATAAGCGAAGCTGGAACCACCTCAGAAAATTAAGGATAAGGAACAGTGCTTTGTGCCATGCAAGTGGGCGAGAGAGGAAGACAGGACACTGCTAGTGGAGTCCTAAGCACCTCAGTGCACTCTCATCATTCAGCAGTTTGCTGTTGTCCCATACCCAAATTTTTAGAAGTGCCGAACACCTCAGAGGTCAAGCAGACCTATTCATGTGAACTCAGCTGATAAGGGAATAACCAGAAGTTACACTTTTCCTCTATAAACAAAGAAAGTGCTGGGGAAATGCAAAGTCATTTGAGAGAATCAAGGAGCAATTAATTGCATCACAACAACTCTGATATAGGTACTTATCTTAAATCCCTACCTCATGCCCTCTGTCTTGCACAGGACATGATTCACTGTCTGCTTCTGAGAATGACCCAGACTCATCGCTGGAGTTTGTTCCATAGGATGGCTCACATTTAATCTGGGCTCGGACTGGGTTGTACAATCCATCCCCCACCACACCAGGCTCCTGGTGCTCGGGCGCCAGGAATCGGGGGCCTTGGGAGCAAGGGGAAGAGGAGAGCTCGCAAAGACGCAGGCTGCAGGGAGAGCCGCCGCTGCCATCCTCTGCATATGAGTAGGAAGAGCACGAGCTGGAGGTCCTGGTTCTGGTTTCCAAAGGAGGAGAGCGAGGGCAAACTTTAATTGGCACCGGACAGCTGGTGTTCGGCCGCATCCTTCCCGGCAAGTGATCAGCTGTCAGTCCGCTGTGCGAATAGGTCTGAGAGCTGGGGAGAGACTGGCTACTGCCAGCCCACAGACCCTTTGGCACAGTCTCAGTGAGGTCTTTGTCCAAGCTGCTCACACCAGAATATGAATGCACCGAAGTGTTTACTTGGTCACAAGCGTTTGAAGAGAATATAACACTCCTCCTGTCCAGTTCCCCTTCTTGCTTACAGAGAGTTTCAAAGCCGGGCCCCCTGAGTGGTGATCCCACTGTGAAGTTGGAAGCATCTTTCTGCATGGCATGGGACTGTCCATAGTTCCCTGTGAAAGGGACGTAATCAGTTTTGTGGTCACCCTGAGTTGTCCCTTTTTCAAAAGGGCATGCTGGACTCCTGCCAAAGTGCTGTTGGGAAGTGCTGGGGAAGCCAACCAAATCTATGCTTTTTGTTCTGTTGAAGAAAGATCTCAAGCAAGAAGGAGAAGACCCACTTTTTGGCCTGTCGACACAAGTGGGGCTTGGCTGTTTCCTGTCCATTTCAACATCCCCTTCTTTATCCCTGATGTCAGGTTCATCTCCAGACAGGCAAAGTGTGATGCTTTCTTCATCGTTCTCTTCATTCTGAGGCTCACTTTTTATCTGCCCCATAGCAAGTCCTGATTTGAGGCCATTTCCAGAACTCTCTTCACTGAATGTGCTTGCAAAACCTGAGGTACTGATGTGTGATGTGTTGTAGACATTCTTGGTACAAGCAAGCTGGTATTTCTTGTATCTAGGGTACCGTGTTACTGCATCTTTATCTAAATTGTCCTTGCTATCTCTCAGCATGTCAGAGTCAGGCAGCATCCCTTCCCCTTTGTCTGCTCCAGCAACAGTGGTTTCAAAATTGAAGGGCTCTTGGTGCATCCTCTCTCTTGGGCAAGATATTTTTGATGTCTCTGATTCCATTGTCTCCTCCTCATCGCCATCCGAGTTCTCCTCATCGTGCATGCGCTGACAGGTGGTATCTTTTTTGCACAGGAACAGGCCATCTTCATTGTTCAGCAGTTGTGTCTGAAGGAAGCTGAAGCAGGAGTCCTCCAGGTTGTGCATGCGCAGGAATTCCGCGCAGTGGATGACTTCCTGGATGTTTTCTCTGCTGAGTAACAGCTTAGCAGTGTAGGCAAACTGTAACAATGGACCAAATCCCCTGACAGTGACCTGCAAAAAAAGAGAGGGAAATTGCCAGTGTTACCATCAGCTTTTACTATCATCCCAAGTCATTCATCATGTGATTGAGAAAACCTAACATCTGGCATTCAGAAACAAATACTGCTCAGCATGAGCTATTCTTCTATCACACCAGCAATGATGCTACTTCTATTAACTAGTGCTGCTTCTTTATGTTGCTCCTGTACATCATTGTACAGGCTGAACTGAGCACTGGTTTTTCCCAAATATCTTGAAGACCTATGAACTAAGCCTCTGCCCTAATAAAGGACTGAAAAACCCAGCCTGGTGTAGACAGTGCTAATTCTTGGATGGATCTTATTTTAACTGTGCTACAGCACATTACCATGAAAGTGCCAATTCAATTTTGATTCTTCTGCCCTGATGGAAGGTCCCGTGAATAGTGGTTTCAAGGTTAAGATATGACTCAAATCTAAAAAGTGTTTCGGGAAGGAAACAGTATTACAGCAAGATCCAACAGAAATCATCTTTCTGCCTCTTTCAAGTGCAAACTGTTGTTTTTTTCTTTTCAAATTTTTGCAAGCCATTGCTGAATACATACTACATATGGACTGACTGCACAGCTCTTTCCTCCATCCCATGGAGATTATTCTTCTCATACTGTTCCTGATTTAAGTGAGTCTGAGATACAGCTAACAGGAAAGAAATTCCTATTTATAGTTCAAATGATGCAAATTACCATGAGTCCCACCTCAGTATTTAATTTTCCACCAATTTCATTGTAGAAAGAGTAAAAACTGTTTCCAAGGGAGTGATCTCCAACCAACCTCTTCAGGTCTGAGAATACACCACTACTCATTCTCTTTTCTCATCATACCATCTACATTTTACATTAACATATTGAAAAACACACACTTTCTTCCCCCTCCTCCCATTTTTTACAGTGGTATCTTTATATATAACTATTAAATAACTTACCTAGCCACATGGTAAACTATAGATATTGCCTATTTCTGACCAAAAATGCACTGGCACTAACTTTTGTTAAATTTTTTCTCCCAATTGGCATCAATTGAAGGTCCTGGAAAAACCTCTATTCTTCATAAAGCAGTAAGAGACTGCTTCAAAACCAGGGCTCACTATCAAGGATAAAGGCTCCTCCCCAAGCAGATTCAGTGGTTTGGCCACAAAGTTGAGATTTGGAAGACTACAACTCAATTTTCCATTGCACTGACCATCTACTAAATGACCCTGGCAAGTTACTTCAGTCTCGCTTCACTGAGACACCTTCTTGTCTTGCTTGCAAGTAGCATTCAGAAACCTGAGTTCCCTGTGCTTTGCATACCAAGAAAATGCACCTAGATGGGATGCAGTGCAGCCAGCACCTGCATGTCTATGTAAGGTTGGGATGCATGGCCTGCAACCTCTTTTTGGATGTAGACATCTCTGGTAGGCATTCCCAGTTCAGTTTCTTCTTTTAAAAAAAATGAGAAAAGGAAGCACTACTCTTTCCTTTTTGCAAAATGGCCTAAAGATCAGAAGAGTGACCTAGAAAGTAAGAGAGAAAGTCCCTTCCTCAGGATGTGGGAATTGAAACTCACACTTTCCAGCTCCTCAGAGTGATATACTTGGGATGGTATAGGATATGGGGTACCATGAAGGTGAGTTGCTTTTCCCAGTTCTTGCAACTGAATTAACCCCACCGAGCAAGAAGCTGCTTAAGAGGTTGGTGAGCCATCAGGTCATGAATTTGTGATGGTTTGATTCATGACTAGGATGTATCTGAGTGAATAAATTGGTTCATCTCAATGAAAAGCCTATAAATTCCCTATACTGCCTCAGGACCAGTAGTAGAGTTCACAGATTTTTATAGAAAATCTTGACTTCCAGAAACAAGCCTTTGTTATTCATAGATCTGTTCTTGTGATGCTGGATTATGAAGATACTACAAGTGGTGCAGACTTTGATGGAGAGAAAAGTATTTTAACACACCTCTAAAATTGCTCTCAATAGCTTTTCCATACATAGTATTACTGCTGTATCTGCTATTTTAAGAAGCAGTGCATTTTCATGCACGTACTTACACACTTGCACATTCCTGTTTTACAGTACGCCTCTGGTACAGAATTACCAAGATTTACAGCTGGCTATTAAACGGATCTCTGCTTTATCAGTGTTACACTTTCTGCCTATTTGTTAGATTATCAGCTCACTAAAGGCCTATCTGCATTTTATCTATGCAGCATGATTAACAAAATTGCTTGGGAACTTAATGAGCTACTTGCAGGCTGATGTTTGGTAAGATCTTCAGTGTGGGGGCTTATGTATTCCTGCATATCTTAACAAGCTCCACAGCAGCAGTGTAGGCCTGGAGGGACTATGGCAGTGGTGCCATTTGGCCACTAGGTGGGATGGCTGGAAAGCAAATTAAAATTATTTTCTTTGCTGGGCCAGGGTTTCACCTGGCTGCCTGCTGCCCCAGCACAGGCACTCTGCAGAGCCTCGGGCTGACTCACACAACCCCACAGCAAGGCTGTCTCCCACACTGACTCAGGTTTTCGCACCAAGTCAATCACCATGATAACAAACAGCAGCAACACATCTGGCAGAGCTGCTCTGCACTGGATGCATCGGAAGCAGAGCTTCAGACTGTGCCGTGGGCTCCCCACGATGCTCAGTGGATGCCTCAAGTGAAGGATGATGAAAACTCCAAGAAAACGTGTGCCTTGACTTCCTTATGTGATATTACCCGGTGACACAACTTTCACTCTTAAAATCTTCAGATCCAAAGGGGAAAAGTTACTTTTCAAACACCCGGTGCTTGTCACTGCCCTCGGGGAGAAATCTCTCAAGTGCACAAACAATAACTTTGGAAACAAATGGGTGCAAAGCTTGTTGCCAAGTGTGAAAACCAGTGCAAGCTCTGCTGCCTGAAGCTGTCTAAATATTGATTCGGATCCCGTGGCAGGTCCCCTGCCTCAGCCCCACCAGTTTTGGGACTGCTTGCATCTGATGCATTCTGGCAGGAAGGATGGAATTGAACCACTGGAGTGGGAGAGAAAAGGCTCTGAAGCTGCATGTACTACTATGGCACACACATTTCTCTAGGAAGAGATAGGGACAGACTTTTAAAATGATTTGATCTGACTGATGCATTCCAGTGAAAAATGTTAGTGAAAACAACTTGGTCTGCGTTTGCAGAAGGAAACGGGTAATTTCTCTGATATAAGTCTCCATTTATACATGAGACCTTTGCTGGATGGGTAAAACTCCAGCAACAATCTCTGTTTATCTTTTTTCTTACTGTAAATAAGATGCCATATGTACAAGAGTTGTTTGCTTTTAAACCTTATTTTCTATGTAAATTAATGTTTAAGCAGGTAGATCAATTTGCAGGAACCTCCACTCAGCACCTTGTCCAAGCTCATATGCCAAGTCACTGCTTCCTTGCCTTTCAGTCCTTTGCCTTATTCCAATTTCTACCCATTTCTATTCTGTTAAATGGAATTGACTGCCTTCTAGAAAACCAGGCAGAGAAAAGGTAAAACATACAAAACAACAATGCCCACACAGTGAGAAAAGCAAAGAGCCCAGCTTCTCAGAGGCTTGATTTCTTTCTGTTATCTTTCAAGGCAGGGCAAGAGAGGACTTCTGTGTACTAGGAACATGCCGAACAGCCCACCAAGACTGAGGACAAATCACTGTATTTGTTTTGCTTCTGTGACCAGCTGGTCTTATATGCATTAAAACCCTACTATATACCCAGTGCACAGGGGACATGGATATTGGAACCCTACCTAAACCATCTGTCACATCTTCTTGCTCTACACCAATCCAAGAAAACAAGTCCATGTGCAGCTCCTGCCTCTGCCATCCTGTTAAAGGCACACTTTGCCCAGTGTGCAGTATGGAGGTCTATGTCCATTCAGAGTTGTGAAGATAACAAGTCTGACCAATGCTAAGGTAAAAGAAAACAACTTCTCCAGTTCTTTATCTGCTTTGTGTCTTTCAGACCGAGCTGGCTGAGCTAGGGGATGCTTTTTGTATGTCCATACCCTTGTGAGTTTATGATATTGAGGAACGGGATGGAAATAATGCAATGATATAATCACCATCAAGAGAGTTGTTAATTAGCATTAGCCATATTGAACTTAACAGCAAAATACTGACAGCAGCCCTGCAGAAATAAGCACACAAAATCTATTTTATTTCAGTTTAACAGTGCTTTTCTCCTTACAGAGTCCTGTGGAGTGCAATGCTCTGGTTAGTCCTAATTGATTTAAGTGACCAGACTTCCACTACTTCCTTTGGGAGATCATTGCCAGACTCTACTTAAAACCTTCTTGTGAGGAACTATTTCCCTTGTTTTCCTCCATCATCTCTGATTATATTTCCTTGATTCATTCCAGGTAATGCTTCTTCCTTTTGAAGAAATAGTTGTATTATTGTTATACTCTCTGCCTTCCCTTCTTTGCTTAGTATTGTGTCAATAAGGAAAAACTGTCTAATTCAAGAAAAACTATATTGATCACTGTCAGATGGGAAAAAAGCTGAGAAGACAGTCAGCAATGAGAAATGCTAGTGAAGAAGGCAGTGTTTCAGATGCAAATAGAGCATTTTTAGCAAAGCATTTTTCTAGTACTGGGCACGTACTATTCTAAAATTAGGAGGAGGGTTAGCTCACTTCCACATTGGGAACACTGCATTTTCATAAGGGACTTCTAGGGCAGAAACTCTATTTTAAATGCACTTGTATGCACACTTACAGGCACTGTGGGAGACACAGCACTGTGTGTGAACTCTCTCTGGCTCCGTGTTGTACCCATGTCCTCCATGAGGCTCACCAAGCATGCCGTGGAGGCCTCTGTGTTGTTCTGAACACATGGGACATGGCCTCAGAGCACACACAGAGGTCTGACATTTCTGCGGATGGGCTGGACTCACTGTGCGCTGCAGAGTTCATCAGTGCATGCTCATTAGCTAGCTGCCCAGACTTCCAGATGTCTCAAAATCCCAGACAAATAGACAAAATCCTTCAATTCTGCACAGACAGTATTTGTTATGGGGTGGGGGGTGGGGGAGGAAGGTTATTTCCAAGGGAAACATGGATGTCTGGTAACCCTGCTCCGAATGGTATCTGTATGAAAAGCTGCATCTGGAGCTGGGAAGGTCAACCCCTGCAAAATGCCAGTGAAGTCTGACTTCAATTTAAAGAGGGGAAGAGTGATTAAGGGCAAGAAAAGATCACTGTAAACATGTAGGAATGTAAAACTTGGCAAGGCAATATCTAAAATGGAGCAAGAGAATGTTTACAGTAATCTGGTGCATACTAACATGAAGAACAGAGAATTGTCTGGTTTGCTATTGGGTGCTATTGCCAATTGCAGTGAGAAGAAAGAGAAGAAATGAAAATGTAGGGATTTTTTTTCTGACTCTTAACCTAACAGTGAATTCAGAGAGATCTTGGAAGGCTTTCCAGGGAAGATGATGAATACTTTATGTCTGAGTACTGCAAAGGAAAACTAACAAAGCATAACCTTTTTCTGGCAAGGTGGGCTTTAACATGGTAGGCTTTTTCAAGCCTAATTTCAGTGTTAATGAGGGCACAGCGCCAACGATCTACTAGAAAACAGCACCAAAGTTCAGCAGCATACAATTGTTCCTTTTCAAATAAAGTATACCTGGGGCATATGCAAAGAACAAGCTCATTGGTGGTGGCACGAGGGGGCAGAGCCCTTTCCTCCCCTCCAGGGATACAATAAAATCTGCAGAACATTAGTTGCTAAATCCTACTGAATTGGGGGTGAGACCTTCAGACCCACTGAGAACATAGAAGTCCTGACAGAGCAGTGTAGTTGCATGTTATTATCTTTATGCATTTGCGTATCTTGTTGAAATCAATAGGAGTAGTGATAGGTTTGTTGAAAAGCATGCAAGCTGCTTGTAGGTTTTTGGTTTATATTTTTAGTATTTTGATTTCCAGGTTGAAATCACTATCAGGCACCTAAAACCAGTTAGAAACCCTTAATCTCTAATTTCCAAACATCGATTCAATTATTAAGCCATTTTGTGGGGAAGGAAGAAAGGAAAATTGAATCAAACCTCACATGCTGAATAGCAAATCCCAAACTAAATATTAATTTAAAACAATTGGGTAGGAACATAGAAGAAATGGGACCACCTCTTGCAGAACCAAAATCAATCCATTATTCACATACTGTTTTGTAGCAGACCTACTGTAGTACCCACTTTGCTGACCTTTCAGTGTTGCTACAGTAGTCTAAAGGCACATGTAGACCTCTTAAATCCATCTAGGTCCTGAAGTTTGCCTAATATGCTCAAGCATGTAGCCAACTAAACTACTAGCTTCTCACTCTGCCAGTGTTTTCCTAGCACTACAACTTATATAATCAACCACATGCTAGAAAAATAGGAGATAAGATTAGTGACAGTTAACTGCTGCTGGGTTTTTTTTTCCACAGCCTGAAGAAGGTCTCTGAGATTAAATATTAACTCTAATCTTATTTGCTAAAATTAGCACACAGTGTATTCTTTTTCTTCTACAGCCAATTGCAAGTATAGCACAGAAGTTATTTTCAGAGTGTAATCTGATAACCAAAACCAGTCACCAAAGCTGTTAGTCCATTAAGAACTAAGAGACTTCCTGGTTATTTACTTGGTTATTTTTACTTGGGATGGGGAAGCCTGGCTTTTTCCTAGCTTGGGCTAATTTAGTTTTGGAAAATTCTCCGAAAGATTTAAGTATATTACTAGGCTCAAGCAGGATAGTCACATGTGCAAAATCAACAGTGTTAGACATCATGATTTGTTCCTATATATGCACACAGGCAGGAATTGTTTTGAAACCGTGATCCTTTTACATAAGGTGGGAACACACAGAAGGCAGGAAAAAGTCAGAAGAAGGGATGATGAACAGCAGAGTACTTTTGTAAGCCAATGCCAAAACAGTATTTTACTGCATTTCCCCCTCTTTAATTTAACAGCATTTAAATGTTCTCTCACCAGCAGCTTACAGATGTATTTCCCTTATCTGCTCATAAAGCTCTACCCCAGTTGAAACCAGGACAAGCTTCTAAAATGAGTAATCACTCTTTACAATTCCACTTGGGTGAGAGGCATCAGATGAATGTACTTGTATTATCTGGGCTTGTAAACAAGAGAGAAATCTACCAGTCGCTGATGAAAAGACTGACAAAGAAAGGCCTTTGTTTTCACTCTAAAACCACTTTTTAAATTAAACAGATACTGTGCTGGCCCCAGTTTAACATTCTGCCACTTCAAGTAGTGTATACAAATTCAGGCAGAAGAGCCACCTGAAGTCCAAGCAACAGTCGAGCACCTCCCACACTGCATCATATCGAAGGGATGGGGGGACACCAGACTGCCACCACACATTTCCTGGGTATGAACGCACACCGGGGAAGGGAGAAACTGGACACACAGCTCCATTTTTTAAGAGGCTGATTTACCTAGTTTATATATTTCTAAAGCCCCACTGGCAAAGCTGCCACCTGCAAAGCCACACCGAGGCCAGTCTAAGGGACCTCCTGGTATCTTTCCAGTGCATCCTCCACAACAGCTTCTGGAGGCTGTCACACTGAGAGATTCAAGGAGATGCTTAACTTTATTTAGTGGTAGTTCTACAAAAGATGCCACATTGGAATTGCTTGTCCAACTTCCAATTCTGTGCTTTCAAAAGACAAAAAACCCACAAGTGCCCCTCTCAGCCTTCTACCCTGAAGTCCCAGTTGCTGGCAGGATGACAAATTTACACTAGAAGCCCTGACTGCCTATGTGAGAATATTTACAACCTGAAGAAGATCCAGTGACTAGACTCTGCACCTGTGATGGGGCAACCCTGGTTATGCATATAGATTAGGGAATGAGAGGCTGGAGAGTAGCGCTGCAGAAAGGAACCTGGGGGTCCTGGCCAATGACAAGCTGAATATGAGTCAGCAGTGCCCTGACAGCCAGGAGGACCAATCCCATCCTGTGATGCACCAAACACAGCATCATCAGCCAAAGCAGATGATTGTCCTGTTCTGCTCTGCACTGGTGTGATCTGTGTGCAGTTTTGGGCACCACAATACAAAAAAGACATTCAGCTATCAGAGAGCATCCAAAGGAGGGCCATGAGGATAGTGAAGGATCTGGAGGGGAAGCCTTAAGAGGAGTAGCTGAGGACACTTGGTTTGTTCAGCCTGGAGGAGACTGAGGGGAGACCTCATTGCAGTCTTCAACTTCCTTGTAAGGGAAGTGGAGGGGCGGGTACTGATCTCTTCACTCCTGTGACCAGTGACAGGACCCAAGGAAATGTCATGAAGCTGAGACAGGGTTAGATCCTAACCTAAAGCTATCAGGAAAACATTTTCCACCCAGAAGGTGGTTGAGCAACAAAATGGGCTCCCCAGGGCAGTGGTCACAGCACCAAGCCTGTCTGAGTTCAAGAAGTGTTTGGACAATGCTCTCAGGCACATGGTGGGAATCTTGGGATGCTCTGCACAGGGCCAGGAGTTGGACTCGATGATCCTGATGGGTTCCTTCCATCTCAGCATATTCTATGATTCTATTACTTCTCATTAACCTCTCTCTGGCATAAGGAACACATGCAGGGGCAGCACAAGCACTTCAAAGAGCCTCCTACATCCACCCTTGAAAGGGGAGACCGATATCCCTCACTGTAATGCCCACAGAGCATTACAATGTGGCAGGTGTGACTGCAGGAGGTGAGATGGGGAGGAAGGAGAAGTCATTCACGCTAGACTCGCCTGGAGGATAGGAGGCAATAATTGCAAACTGTGCCCATCGCTCCGTGAGAACTACGTCGGCACTGACAGCGGGGCAAGTGGCTTGGAATTGATTGCCAAGCGTAAAGATGGCATAAACAGCCAGTGGATCAATGACCACGTTACTGGTTATGTCAGCCTTCCACTGCACATGACTTAGGGGTGGAGCATAAGAGGTGTTATTAAGGCACCTGCATACTTGGGTTTTTCTGAATCAAATTCAGAAATGATAATGGCCTCAGCCTTGAGCATTCTCAAAAATCCTGGGCCCCAAGTCTGTGGCCAATAATGTCAGATGAATCAAAGAGGAAGAGAGATTCAGAAGATGTCTAAGAAATTCAAAAAGTAAAACAGAGAATAGTAAAAGTAAAAATAATTTCTGATCCAACTGCGATGCTTTTTTTAATCTACAACTTCCAGTTTTATTTAATCTCTGAGTTGTTGAAGCCAAATTGAATTCTTTCAACCTTTCAAAAGTGAGATTGGTTTCAAATCAAAGCAAAGAATTTACTTCTGGAAATCCTGACAGTATCCCTGCACATTTTCAGCATCCTTCCTATCCCTGAAAATTTTAAGGAGAAAGCAATTTGTTGAATTTGCCAGACCTTTCAATTTATTGAGAATGAAGGTAGGAATCACCAGGCATAAGCCTCAGTACTTTGCTGCTGACACATTTCAGTAAAGAAAACAGCAGGCATCTTACCAAACAGAGATGAATACAGTTGCAAAAAAAACAAAAGGCTGTAGGACTGGAAGATGCTGTGCTTTTCCACAGCAGGGATGCACTGCCTGCATCACGTTTGCTATAACCATTGGTCTCTACCAGCTGTACCCACTGGGCAGCTCTGGGTTTTGCCATCCACAGTGGTTTCCAGAACAAAAGGGAAGGTGTAGTTGCCTGTGTAGCTGCTCCTCTGGGCCACAGCCTGGCACAAGAAGCTTGGCAGCTAAGGGAGGCAGGTCTGCGAGGAGGTGAGGGGCTGCCGGGGGCACAGCCGTGCTGGCATCAGGGCACCTCCCTCTGTCACATCCCTGCAGGGCAACACCTTTGGCACAACAGCTCTTGGACTGCAGGGAGAAGCTTCTTAAAGCCCTGCAAGCAAATCTGCCAGAGCCCTTGTTTTCAAGTCTCACTCAGTAACTTGTTTTGAAGTCAAACACCAGCTTATTAAACCATGAGGACAATGTTGTCTGTAATACTTTGCACTGAACTGGAGGAACAACAGCTGTAGTGCCACTTTTTGGAGAAAACATCGTAATGAACTTCAGCAGATGAGACAATTTTTTCTTAACTAATTATGTGGCTTAGGGTATGTTGTCAATGTTAGATACTGTTCAAGGCGTAGTGATAACACAGAAAATTCCAAATTAAGGCCAAGAGGGTACCTGCAGGCAAGCCTAAGTGAAAAGGCTTGGAGGACAACTTTCAGGCCACAGAGGTCAGAGTATGGGTGAAGGTGTGAAAAAGAAAATTAGAGATGAGGATGTATCAAACAACCTTTTCTCTAAAGGAATAACTCAGCTATGACTGAACAAACAAAGAGCATGTAAAATTGTGTCACTAATTAGCAGTTTAAACACTGCGGCATGAATTGGAAGATAAGGCAAAGAAAAATATGGCTGTGATATCTGGCAGTTTGAAATACCTTTGTTTTTCCAGTGCAACGTGCACCTTAGGAAACCTGGAACACAGTAACAGAGGATGACAGAGGAGGGTGGCTCAGCAGAAAATGCTAACTTCCCTCCTCTGGTGTCTGTGCAAGCCATGCTGAAACCAGTGGGGAAGAAACAAGCAGACACTAACAGGTTTTAATCCCAAAGCATCATCACAATTGAAGTGCAACTGCAATTTAAAATTAAAATCAGTCCCATATTTTTACAAAAGGAAAATTAAACTGACCCCCAGATTAAAAAAGAAAGGAAAAAAAAGTGAAAGTGTTAGCAGCAAGGAGGGGTGAGGAGGGAGTGGGAAAGCTTTCACAGAATATAAATTGTGAGAGAGGAGTCTGTGAAAGATCTGCTTAGGTGCATATCATGAGCCAAAGTGGGCAGAAAACAGGAAAACAAAAAGGAGCTTAAGAACTTTTAGAATGAAGAAAGAAACTCTAGAAGCCTCCAAGTTACATGAGGAAATATCAAAATAGACAGAAAATGAAGATGCATGTAGAAATTTTCTAATTCAGAAGGTGCTTAAAGGAGTGGTTCAGTTTCTGAAGCTGCAATTGATATACAAGTAAACACAACAATACAGAACAACGACAAAGACCTGTAAATTGCAGCAGTGCTCCTCTTTCCCAGGCATGGCAGAATGTATTTATGTGAACAAACTATGTAATAGTGTATTAAAAACACAGTGCATTAAATACACTGTAATTACTTTATAAAAACAAGGAGTACTTCACAGCAAGGCATCTCATTCCAAGCCCTACTATTATACTTCATGTAGTGTCGGAGAGGAATAAACAAGCTCTGTCAAATATGATTTAAGAAAACACAAGGTTGCACTCAGAAGCAGAGAACTAAATCAGAAGACAAAGGAGCTGGAGAAGAGGCAGGCTCCGGAGATGGGGCTGGATAACATCCGATGCAGCTCGGAGATGCTCTGCTATGGTTTTCATGGGGCTGATGATGCCCAGGCTTCCGGCGCTGCCTGTGACCACACGCTGGTGTGGCACAGCATATAAAATCACTGGCATCCTTACACTGAGGCTGCAGAGAGTGCAGCCCAGCAAATAGCGCCACATTTCAAATCCAGCGATGCTTTTGCTGGGCTGTGGAAGGAACTGAATATAAAAGGCTTTACTGTTGTGCTTCACAAGGTAACCAGGTAATTACGATTATTAACTGGTAGGCTGAAACCGTGTATAAATGACCCGGCTTCCTGCAGGCATCATAGTTTTTAAAAAAACCTGCCAAATGCTGCATTTGTTTCAGTTTTCCTTCTCCTCCCCCACCTTGCCTATTAATTTCTGGTATTCGGACAAGCAATTTTTCTGCAATCACCTTGTTTTTGTTCTTGCATGGCTACTAACAGATCTGAGGATTACGGTGGCTTTTGTTCCACTGCTTGGTGTTCATATTTTATCAACGATGTCTGCTCAGCTCAGCAATGCAGGTTTCCAAGAAGAACCAGTCACTGCTGAGCTGGCAAAGTTGGTCACCTCCCACCCTCCACAAGGAGCAGTTACCTGTTCTCTCAGTGGCCCAGAAGGTTAACTAGGCTCTGTAAATCCCACCAGAAAAAAATCATAGGCGTTTGCCTTCTTGCTGAGATTTCATGTCTGCTATGAGCAAAGGTAAATGGCTCTTTTAGTCCCTAAAGGAGCACAGGCTCAGCCGGGGTGACCCGTAGCAAAGACGTCAAGGGCAGGGAAAGATGGGGAGACGGGGCAACGGCACCCTAGTGCAGCCACAACCCTGTGCCCGGCTCCAGGCTGCCCTCGAGGAATTGACTTCCCCCTTTCTGCTTCATACATGAGATTTTTAAGATCTACCCAGAAAGCAAAGGGTAGAAAATGCCACCTACCCTAGAAGCCCCAGAAATACTCTGCATGTAGAAAAATTATCACCTTTGCAGCTTGACATGTGACTTCCTAGGAGGGTGGAAGTTGGGACTTTACAGCTATTTGTGTGTGTGTGTCTACATATGCTCACGTGCACCCACGCATGCTAGTGTGAGAAAGAGACTAGATAATGTGAATGTGTGTGAAGGGGATTGAATTAGCCCCATCTGCTCTGAAAAGATCGTTTTCTCCTTGGATTTCTGTTACCATCATATCCTTACCACACTAGAGTGATTCTAAAAGGCTACAGCTCTGGCAGACAGCATCATTACAGCTGCTCAGATTATTAACAGCATAAATAAACTCTCAGAGACACAACTAAGAAAATATTAACTACAATTATCACTGTCTGATAAAATAATGAACAGCAAAGTGTTATTCTGCTGTCTCAGTCACAAGTGTGTATTTATTTGTGCTGTGAGTAATGAAAACTGGTTTATGTGTATACTGAAACATCCTGGAACTAGTTCTTGCTATTTATTTTATTTTATTTTATTTTATTTTTTCTAAAGATCAAGCAGCACAGGCTGAAGTTCTGTATTTGCAGAATTCAACGTACCCACCTCCTTTCCCACTGTATATAATCCCATTAATTCCAAGTGAACAGAAACCCATGCCCATAGCCACGCACACGCCTGTTGGAGGAGAGACATGAAGCAGCGTGCAAGCTACCAGCAGCAATTCTAAAATCTCCTGATGGACTTTTATTTTTGGGCCTTGCTGCTTTTATTGTCTAGATGAGGTGCAAGGGTCCATACGATGTCAATGCCGTATTTGCTGCATGGATACTCCTTGCCTTCATCTTTTCCACTAGCATCTACTGCTTTGGCTTTGTGAGCTCATTTTTCCTCCCATTCCCCAGTGATATTCTCGAGTCCTGTCCATTCTTGAGTGCAGTGGGGAGATTGGGCTTGGTTTCTAATTAATAGAAGTTATTAATTCCCTGCAAGCACTGGGAAAAGAAGCTCTTAATTGTGTGGAGAGCAGAACATGTAAAGAAGGAGAAGGAGCCTCTCGCCTCATGTCCCCAGGCTGGGCTACAGCCCTAGTGCCTGAGCAACACCCTCTTTGGCAGTCATCTTGTCTTCTTCACTGTCTGCTTTTTACTGGAGCTCACTACAAAGAGGAGAAACACCCTATGTGGTCCTGAAACCACTCGCTGTGGGGCAGACATGACGCTGAAGTTCCAGCCTGGGCAGACTGTCCTCATGGCCCCAGTGTGGGAGAGGCTGCCTTCTGCTGAGCTGGACCTTGTGGATTAGTGACCACCCTGCCCACCGACCTCTTAGGAAAGAAGGGTGATGGTGGCAAGGTGACATGGTGAGAGCAGGCACGCTACCGAGCTGAACATGCACACTGGGGGACCTTTCTGCCTGAGCATGTGAGGCTGGCCCAGAATGAGAGCTTCTGTCAGACTCCTGGGGAAAGGGCCACATCCCTGCCAGGTATGAAGGAAAATTAGCAAGATGAGGGAGAAGGCAGCCACACCTAAATACAGCCAGAAAGGAAGACAAAACAGCAATGCTGAGTGAGAGAAAAGGGAAGGGGGCATTTTATAAGACAGCTTCCCTCAATCTAGGCCAGACAAATCCTGCACTGTACTTGGTGTTTTTATCCCACTGCCCTTTTTTTGTGCCCCTTTTCATTGTTTCTGCAGCATCTCACGCTCCCCTCCTCGCCTCTTTTTCTCCTCTGCAAGCATTTTGTTCTACCAACCCCCACTCCTGTGCTTACTGCCAGCTCCCATCCTTCCATTTGCACACCCTGGGGCTCTCCTTGCTTGCATTGGTATGACGGTGACAGAGGCAGAAAAGTGGGGTGCAGAGGCAGGAGAAAATATCCTTTTCAAGTGTGCCCCTCTGCCAGCTGTGAGGGAAGGACAGCAAGGAGGGGGTGACCTTCTCCCTTTATACAAATCACTGCTAGAATGAACCTCCACTCACAGGAGGGTAAGTGTCGAGCCACAGCCTTTCTCATTTTTCCCTTCAGCATCCTCCCTCTCCTCATTCTCAGCAACTGGCCTCTTCCGGCCACTGAAGCAGGTTAGATGTGGCTTGCCCTTAATAAGTGACCTACATTAATTTTTCTTCTCTAATTAAAGTGTTCTTCTGCGAAACAATTTATAAGAGCTTCTTTGCCAAGGGAAAGAAAACAATGTGTTGTTCCATACATGTTTTCAAAGACAAAAGTGCTCTCTCCAAATGAATTTTGTCCCCCAAAAAGCCTCTATGGAAGGCAAAACACAGAGAATGGTAAAGGATTCGCTGAAGAAGAACTGAAGTTCATTTTAAATCAGTGTACCATGTACAAATGCTGTCTTACAAATAGGATTATTTAATTTAAACCTTAGATCTGTCAAGTTCCATTACTTCAAATGGAGCCTGTCATTTCTTGACTTCATTATAAATCAGGATTATATTACAATTTACGTTAGGTAAAGTCACCGCTTCCATAGGAGATGGTGAAAAAAATTACCTGGCAGTCAGTAAATAGAGCAAAGTCATTGCACTGTTCTTGAAAGGTAAAAAGTCATCTTGCTAAATGAGGGTCCGAGCTGTCCTGTACCAAGACTGTTCGTAATAAATAAAAGACCTCTGGGAAAAGTGCTGAGCATACGCTGGATCTATTTTCAGCTTGCATCAGCAGCTGCTGCCCCTGGGATCGCATCTTTGCTCATACCCTACACCATATGTAATCACTCCAGTGCTGCAACCAGTAAGATAATGAAAGAGCATGGCATAAATCTATACTTGAGTGGAATGCTAAATGAGAAAAATAATACAAAAAAGGGGGAAATAAACCACATTTTCAAGTCATTAGGAAGAAAGACTTTGACATATGAAGTGTTGCAACCATTAATAGCACTTATCATATAGAGTGGAGACAAAGAGACAAATTAATCAAACTGACAGAACTGGGACATTTTATGCTAATGCAGGCTCCTGGGTTTTCGTTTGTATTCCTCTGTGTCTGGAAAACTGATACCATTACAGGGCAGGAAATTGCATGAATAACATGCAACAGATCATAAAAATTCGCACACCAAGTGCAGAAACACTGCCAAAAGCACTGTAAAAACAAGGCTAGAGACCTCAACAGAGGAGCTACCAACAGCTAATGAATGCAAATAAGTACAGGAATATTTCCCATCCATGCATAACAATGAGACATAGGCTGTGACTCCAGAGGCTCCGATAGTGTAGGTAAAATAAAGCCTGGAGAGCAAACATGTAGATAGCTGGGGGGAACTGCTGGCCAAACCAGAGTCTGACTCTGTTTGCAGTATTGCAGCCAGCAGTTTAAAGCCACTGGGGAACTGGCATAGCCAAGCATCACCTCCCTCTAAAAGTATTGCTGTGTTAGATTTAATTTAATGTTTCAGGTAGAAGAGAGAGGGGAGGAGGATGTAAGAGGAAATAAAACAGAGCCACAAAACAGCACATAATCACAAAACCCAAAAATCCCCTTGCCTCTGTGCAAATCCATTGCACATAGTAAAAATCTCATGGATAAAGACATTTAAAACATTATTCCTTTGGGAAATACACAATGTGCTTGCTGTCTAAAGGCACGGCCATACTGCAAGGGGCAGGAAATGGCAAGAACTACAGGAATGCTGGGCAGGGCATGGTGTAATGCAGGATCTTGCCAAGGTTCCTTCATTTGCCATAGAGGCTTCTCAGGGACCTTTAAAAACCCCCAGCAAAACAGAGCACTGCTGAATGCAGAGAGCTCATCAGCCATATAAACTCCAAATGACAAATACATTCACTTGATGGGCAGCCACACCATTTCTCATTGCTCTTTACTTTTTAAAAAAGTGGTGCTTCCCCTTTGTATGGTACCTACCCTACAAACCTAAAGCAAGGACTAACTCTGGGTGGTAAAAGGTGTAAAGCTGATACCTTTTGGAGATGAGTCATTTTCAGCACTGCTCTCACCTTTCCCAGAATAGAATGACATGCAGCTGATAGGACTGAGCAAGAGCATTTATTTACATGCCAGTACTACATGCATAAAGAGGGTGCGGCAATGCCAGCCTGCCCAGTGGTGCCTGCTTCCCTGAAGAACAAGAAGAGTTCAAGTCTTTCCCACATTTGGTGCCGGAGGACCCCATGTTCAGAGGTGGTAGGGCAGAAGCTGGTTCACCCCAGCAGAGATGGGCACGGGGAGCACACAATGCAGAGTCCAGCTCTCCATCCCTCTCCAGCAGATTGCTGTGGTGGTTTTACAGAGTTTTAGCCATGTGAGCAGGGTTTATCTCCAAACCTCAAAATTCCCTTCTGTTCCTTTGATTACTAGTAAAGTCTCAACAGGGTGCTTGGCATGGTACCAAAAGAATGGCACGCACACATAAAAGCAAGCTAGCCCAAAAGCTTTCCAAAGGCAATGATGGAGTAACCTTTGTTCTAAGGGGAGAAATTAGAAACAGGCATTCATTAATTCTTGTAAATATACACCCATCTGACAGACAGACAAGGGTCACAAGCTGCAAATGGAATTGCTTTCTCCCTTCCCTTAAATCTAAAAAAATAATGATAGCACAATTAGTTACAAAAAGGCCTCATAAAAACCTTGGCTTTCAGAAAATGTAGTATCAGAAGAAAAATAATTTGGTCAAATAGTTACTACCATTTTGATTTCTTCCGCTCTTTACAATAGCAAAGACACCTTTGAAGTCTCTTAAGAACACATATGACACCTGAACCTTTCCTCTACCTGCAATCTGAGCAGTTTGGGAATAGAAAAGCCTGGTTAAGAGTACATCCATACTTGAAAGAGAACATTTAGAGAGGTCTTTACTACCTCCTTATCATTCAACCAATGGGTTGAAAGCATAGTGACAAGAAATGACCATGAATTGCTATGCATTTAGCTATGCAATTCCTCTGCACAAAAGCAGTTACAGAACCAAATTGCAACTTCATCAAGTATTTCAGGTTAAAACTGTATCTGAGAACTAAGATGAGAGTGCAAGAGCAGATGATGCAAACAGTCTGGGACCCTGAGGCTGGGATTGACTTGAAACCCTCTGAAGAGGAGTTTACGTATGCAGTGCTGGTCTGCCCTACAGAGCTGCTTGTAGAGGTCTAGCATAGCTCCTGCTGGGGTCACCTTGGCTGTGTTCCGCTAGCTGAAGACAGAGGCCAGAAACATGATCAAATGTTTCTCTTCAACAATTTACCTGTGTATGCCTTGTCAAGTGAGTTTTCAAATTGTAGACTTAATGCATAATAGTGAAATAAATCCTGTAAGGGAAGGATTAGGCTCATCTTTTAAGAGGAAGCAAAACTAAACCAAGCCTGAGGTAGCCCTTATTGAGTGCTCTTCTCAGTCCTCCAACCGCAAGATACATTGTAGACAGAGAAAAAAGAAAAGGAGTTAGTGATTTAAGGGTTTCTGCCACTAGTGAAAGGAACCCTTTCTGCTTTCTGAACACTATGATGACTTTGTAAATATGAACATGTTTCTTTGTAGAAAGCTCCAATGTCTATATATGTCATGGACACTTCTTCACTTCCTTGGACAATGGTATAGATATTATTTGACCTCAATAGTTACTGCTTATATAAAGTGAGCAAAAATGACAAGGATAGATGGTTCTTACAAAAGACAGGCAACTCTCTGTTTTTTATGTCTTGCATTTGACAAATTAATTCAGACATTTAAAACACAGACATTAAAACATGGTTTGATGTGTCCAGTCTACTGAAAACTAACAAATTCAAGGAATAGACAGAAACTGCTTGATTTGGTTTTATGTCCAAACAAAAATGCCATATTCAGAAATCCATCTGAGGCACAACATGAGAATATGCAATCAGATAAAAATAAGGTTAAAAAATCCCTGAATTCAACAGGCAGATGAAATGGCTGGAGACGCATCCACCTCAAGTCCAGCTTCCCCTTCTGAAAGCAGAAATGAGCACTAGTCCTCCATGGAAATCATAAGGGAAGCTGTCAGGTTTTGTCTCTCCTCAGGTTTTTCCTGTCTTAAAAGGTTACTGGCCCCAACACTGTCCTTTGAAAGGAAGAGGAAATAACCATGGCTTATTCTGTTTTTACTTGATCAAGAATCCTCCAGCAGGGAAATTTTCTCTGAAGGCTGCCTGTGTATTCAGGGAGAGAGGTAGCTAGGCATGTTATACTACTGCTGTGTGGTCAGAGATGGAAAGATATTTTGCTTTCAGAGTTGCTTTAAGACTTGTTTCTTACTGGCTGCAGGCCCTTGAAACAGAGAACCACAGGTCTGAATTTCAAAGGTAAGCAAAACTCCAAGGTATTTCTCAGAAGCAAAAGCTTTCTTTACACAGCCAGAAATGTAGTCTCAGCCTCCTAGCTGACAGTCTCACAAACATCCAGGAGCACTCCATCAAAAATATTTTTTCCAGAAACTAAGAACTGTACTGGTAAAGTTCACATAGACAATCCTTTTTTTCTTTAAACATACTTCTTAAACCTTGAAACACTACCACAGACTGCATTCCCACCCATTCTGGGAACATAAAGTACACGGTGTATGTAGAGATAAGGAAATTTGGTCCTATCACGATTTATAGCAAGCAAATTTCAAGTAGAGTATTACCATGTGTTTGAAGCCCAATACACTGGTTGCCCACACCTTTTTAAACTATTAGAATTGTTAAGGTCCCTTTCTGGGTCAAATAATTTATTTGGATGGTCTTCTTTTTCTTTGACTGCTTCTATAAGCCACCTCAGCCCTGGCTTTGGGAAGAGTACATCTGACACTGCAGTGAGAACATAACAGTACCTGTGAATCCATCCTGGCTTACACTTGCCAAATCTCTCTGCAATCCTTACAGTAAGTCTGTACACTTCCATTTCCCTGAAGTGTTGCTCTGAAATGATGAGCAGCTGCTGCAGGGAATGATGTGGACCAGGTGCAACATATACTCAACTAAATGTGGTTACTTCAACCCCAAAACAAAGATGCCCAGTTTTTGAGGTCCTGAAAACCTACAGCTCCCATTTGCCGAGTCTGCTTAGCTCTCTGTGGAAGAGATCAAGTCTTGCTAGGTACCTGCTCACCTATTGTTTGGGATAAATGGGATGCACAAAATCTACAATAATCCTTTTTATTTTATTTTTAACCTGGGTCTGGAACTATTGTAACTTCGGCAAGAATTCCTAATTAAGCATCCTCAAAGTGCCCCAGTCTCCTGGTGAGGGACAGGAAGTCTGTAGCAATTCACAGGCACTTTCTGATCTGCTCCATGCTTTCAAGTCTACTTTCTTCTTGGATGTGGTAGTCTCAGCAGTTGTTGTCAATGGCAGTGCACAGGGCCTCAGGAGTCAGTAGAGAGAACAGGCAGAGGACACAGAGTAGAGTCCATCTGTGACCCAGGACCAATCAGCCAGATAAGGCATCGAGCAGCCCCATCCTACTCTGATGATCTTGAGAAATGCCACAACTAGTCCAACACCCCCTTCAATGCCTTCTCCATACTTAAAAGATCCAGAAGGGAGAAAATGAGACTGAAACTCCATCTGAGGATGGATAAGCCAAACGCTCTGGGTCAGGTACATGTGCTGCTCTGGGGCCAGCAGCTGTGCCAGCTGTGGGTCAGTCTGTTTACCTCCTGTGAGGTAATGTGAACCAGAGCATTTAGAAAGAGGTAAACACTGCTGAGTGGTTCACACAAGGTGATTTAATCATCAGTGACCTGATGAACAGACCTGTGTGGTAATTCCCATCTGATGCATCAACTTCCACCCCAGCATTTGCAGAAAGGTGATGACAGTATTTTATTTGTTCACAAGAGACCTCAGAAATCTACAGCTGAAGTTTTTATGTTACCATTATTTGACTCCAGAGCTGATACCTCTCAATTTCAGCTGTTTGGTGACACGTTGTTTATATATATTGGTTTTACTGAAAGTGCTAATGTTGCAGTTTTCTGCTGTTCTCTGTCCAGCTATGGCTATTTCGACTGTGGACCCCCAGCTACCAGCAGGGTGCCATTTCAATTAGTAATTACCCTTCTCTTCTCCACAGAGTCTTCTAAAGGCTTCTACATTAAACAAAAGAAATAAAGTACTTCAACTACTTCAGTGTGCAGAAACAGTCACGCTTAACTGCACACTTTGATGCCATCAATGCTTCTGTGGTCAGACTAAACAAACTTGAGAGACAGAATGGTTTATTAGCAAATCTGATCTATGTTATCTTAGGATACTAAACTCCACTCAATTACACCTGTACTGAGAACCAAATTTCTTAAAGTTGTGTCTAAATTTTGTCCCTCTCAAAGGCCACTTACCTTACAGTTATGAAACAATGTGCAGTCATACACATCACTGAGTGGTTTGTTGATAAAAACACATGCCAGTTTTTTCAGTTCATTTTAATCTGGCTTCAACACAACTGCCAGTGGCTCTCATTTCTTTCCCCAATAAATTACAACAAGGTTCCTAGAGCTGATACTTTCTTTTCATTTAAGTCTTTAAACAACCACACATACCTGCTCTCAAGCTCTTGCAGAGTAATTAAAACTCTTTTTTAAAATGAACCAGGTCTAGGCTAGACAGATCTGTAGTCTGATCAATTATAGCTACTCCTATTTATTTATTATATTAAAGTCAATGAAGTGCCCAAGGAATAAGCTTTTGGTAATGTTAGACTGTATTGGGACTCCGAGGTGTTTGCTGTCTGTCTCTCATCAAAGGGGGACAGATGAAAATTCTTCACAGCACAAAAACCCAGGAATAAACCAGACATTTTGCTCTCCAGAGTTTGCATCAAATGTAACAGAAAGTGTATGTCTACTTGTTCCTCTAAAAAAACCAACAGCCTGCCTGTAAAATTCACAAAGAGCATCTCATTCCCAAATCCTGGTATGATTCAATTGCCTTCTGCTCACCTAAAACCCGTATTTCAGTTCCAAAATGAACCACCTAGCCTTAATGTTTGTTGACTGCTGCAATGCATCATCTGAATACATAGCATATTCCACCCCATAACATGCTCAATTTCACTAGTAGCTGAGAAAAATAGCCAGTCTGACATTATTCACCAGGGAAGCCTTGTCAGAAAGTGCAGTATGAAGATAAAATCTTGGGGTTTGGGTCTTAGAAATGCTAATGAAACAAAGCTTGGTACTGGGATCAGAAAGTACCTTACAAGTTGTGGTGTCTGATGTGGTGAAGCTGACGGGTGTCTTAATTGGACTTTATCTGTCTGTTCAGTCAAATGGCAAATGCTTAGCCTATATTTCTGGACTCTCAAAAGAGCAGATACCTAGTTTGCAGTCATTAAAGAAATTCAAAGTGTTTTCTTAGAGGCGGAAAAACCAAAGGCAAGAGAAACATTGGTGGAGGAGGAAAAGAGGGGGAGATCTTTCAGTCCACAGGGTCAGAATGCTCATGGTGCTGAGGAACAGTCATGGCTCAGCCATCTCATTTTCATTCATGCCCTCATACATATTTGAATTTTAAAAAACCCTCAAACCAAGCCAACAACTACAACAAAAAAATCCAAACAAAAATAACTCACCTCCTGTTACACATCCTTATTGTTTCTGCTGATGCCCTTAGCATAGTCTACCTCTAGGACTGACTCATTGGGACACCTTGTACATTTCAGATTATGTTTGTTACGTTTAACCAGGAACATTTCCACACTGCAAACTGCCTTTTCAATAGCGAGTGCAATCACAGTCAATCAGCCCAATTTAGCAGTAGCGGCAGGCAGGAGTCTAACAAAGGCAACAAAATTGAGTCCACTTATGGCAGTGGTGAATTTTACTCTGCGCATTCATCTCCATATCCCCTTTGACAGTACAGTTTTATATGCCTACTCGAATAAATAAATAAATTGTATAGCTACTGTCAAAGGGAGGGAAAGGAAATATTGCAAGATTTTGTCTCCTTAACATGCATGTATGCATGACTTTTGTTTTGCTTTTTCAAGCCTAGCTCTCACGACAACATAGATGTATTTTGCTTTTCTCCACTGAAAAAAGATCAGAGAATGCTATGAATAGCAAGACAGCCCTCATTAGAAAATAATGGAAGTTACACTATGTGGAATGAGAAGTATGTGGCTAGTTTCTTCATCATACTTGAGGCATGAAAAATCAGGCAGTGCTGGAAGCCTTTGCAGTGATACGTGGATGGAATTTCACATCACATCTTGAAGATCTCATTTCTGTTTTATTGCTCACCTTCTAGAAACAAAGAATGTTGTTTGTACCTTGTACTGTGCTACAGAAGCAATACACATAAAACAACATCCATTTCTGTCTCATGGTTTCACCTGAATTAGCGTCCTGCCATGTAAGACCTCAAAGAGTACCTAAATGCTCAGTTCTACTCTCACTACAGAGCCGCAGCCTCCAGTCATCCTGTGTTGTCAGTGTCAGCACTATGAAACACCATGAAATTAACACATTCCCTAGGAGGAATTCAGAAAACCAAAGACACAACCTTCTATCCATATGGATTCCTTAAAGTGGCACTGCTGTGGTAAGACTGGGGCATAAATGAGTTTGAAGTCCGACTTTATTAGAAGCCTGATGGATATAACCCTTTGCCACTACAGAAAGCGGAATGGTGGCTTTCAGAAAGGCTTTCAAGTTCCTGCCACCTCCTGAGCCAAGACGAAATAATTCTGTCCAGCGCTGCAACCTATGAGAAACATCCATGGCTAACAGTCATGTAAAGAGAAAACCACAGTACTGCTTCCCATTCTCTAAGAACTAATCTTATCTACTCCTAATATATCTCTGTGGTGCTAACGAAAAGGGGTCTTTTGTTGTTCCCTACTGCGTAATAACATCCTCCAGCTGGGAAAGAAACCTCTTGCCCTCTTGCTCCTCTTTCCCACATTTATCACCTCTTCCACTCTACGCTCCTGTGCAAAGCACTCCCAGCGCAGTCCCTGCATTCCTCAAAGATATTATATTTACATGTGTAAAGAATGCACAGAAAGAGAAGACACAAAGTAAGAGAATACTGTTTATTTCTAGAGAGATAAAAAGGAATAGTAATTGCTTTTAGCCAGCAGGGTATGTAAGTTGACCTCCTGTATCCTGTCTTTGATTTTCTCCTCATCACAATCATCTCTCGTTGGCTAATTCCCAGCATTTTTCCCTCAGGCTGGCGGGTTGGCATGGATGGTTAGCAGCTGCCAGTATTTCTCCTCCCTGTCAGCTATGAGCCATGCTAATGTTAGATGCCTGGCTCAGTCGCACTCAGGGTGGCACATGCCTTTGCTTTCCAACATACTCAGCTTTTGCCAGCCTTGAATCCGAATTGAGGTCCTGTCCTGCCTTTCTCCTTGCAAAGATTAACCAGCCATGTAAGGGAGTTAACCCATGCCAACCGAAGAAGCAGATGACAAATTTCACAGGGGAAATTTCACAGGGAAATTTCACCTTGTGGGGAAACATCAGGTTTCGCAGCAGCCTTCAGTGGGCAGTAAAGGAGAAATTCAGCCTGTGGCGTGCGCTTACATCTACTTTGAACATCATTCTCTTAATAGTAAGAGCTGTGTGGATAAACAAAAATGCTGCCCAAGCACATCCCACATCCTCTTCCTAAAAGAGATGCTGCTTGCCTTTGCCCCTTGGAAGAGACAACCCACTTTAACCCTTTTAGAAGGCAACATTTCTAGCAGATAGTGCATTGCACTAAAAAAAGTCACTGCTCTTTGAAACAGATTCAAGAAATTCGAGGGCTATGGGCAAAACTAACCAAGCTATTCAAAAGCAAGTTTCTAAAAGAACAGAAGGGCTGGTACTAGACCAGGGTTAAAGAAAGCTTGGTCTGTTGCTTCAGAAGATCTGTGTCGAACTTCACCACAGAGAAAGGCATTTTATGCTGTCATGGGTGGAATGATCACGTGAAGGTTTTTTTCAAATGCAAACCTCCAAGTCAAAAAAATGCAAGCAAGGTTGAGAATCTCATTTCCAACCTGTAGGAATCTAATGCCACTGAGGAGTTTTACTTGTTGTTGCTGTTTCTATCTTTTCACCATGTTAACTGCAGCCTCAGCTTTCAGAAAACCAAGTGAATAAGGTGTTTGCACAGACGATGCTCCTCTGCCCAGTACCCAGCTTTCAGCTTGCCCATGCAGACTTGCTGTGCACTTCTATTAGCAGAGTCAGGCAGGTAATAATAGCAAATAAAAAGCCTATTTGATGAAGCACTGGCTCCTTCTCAAGTAAAGTAGAGTACCACTACAGCATGAATGACTCAATCATCTACTCGAGAGCTATTACTTGCAGTGATGAAGCAATGTTAATTGGATAAAGGCCTGCTGCCAGCTAATATTGGCATGACCTACAATACCCCTGGCTGACAGCCGTGTCTCTCTCTCTATCACACCTTTTTTTGTAATCTGGATGGGAAGTGGAAACCATTAAAAAAGCCTCATAAGTGCCATTTAACTTCTTATCATAAATTAAAAATTTAATTAAGTGCCTTGTTAGAGGAAGGAAGACCAGTTTTTGTGATTAAATAAAACAAAACAACAGTTAGGGGTATGGAGTGAATAACCAACTTTACAGCTTTAAACTCAGTTCTTTGAAAGTTTTAACTTTGGGTTGTGTTTAACCACGCTTGTTAGAGGAAAACTGCATAAATGCTGAAAAATACCCTGGGTTAAAAGCAGGCAAGGTTCTAGTTGTTTAGCAAAACTGCAAATGAAGAGAAAAGCATAGAAGTTAAGAGCTAATGGGGTCCTTTTTTATTAGCTTTAGGCAGCTGACATGCTCCATTCCTCTAGCTTACACTGAGGGCTCATAGTTCACACACCACAGCCACATTTGAGCCCTTATTATGTGGTTGTTTTTGCAAGTGCTTGTCTACACACTGAAATACATTGCTTTAACAAAAGGTGTGGTATGAAATCAAATTACCAAGGCTAGCACAAAAGAGTTTATGGAAACTCTCCAATCAGTGCAGAATTAGCTCCACACTGACTTCAGTTTAAGTTGATTAGGTAAAGGTTTGAACGGAGGCACATTAAGTCATGCTTCAACTGACCTGAAATGTCTACCACAAAGTTTTGCAGTGATCTAAAACCCACTAAATTCAGCTAGTCCCAAATCTGTGTGTGCACAATGTCTCCCTACTGAAATGAGTGGCGTATCATAAAGACTGCTCTCACTTGTAATTGGATATAAACAAGAAATAATGTAAGAAACATCTGTTCACTGTTTAGCTAGACAACAGTTAACAATGTCTGGATGCCAGATTAACAAAAAGACCCCAATGCGCTATGAAGTAAAAAAGAAGTCTGCAGTTCAGACTTCAGATGCAGATTTACTGCTTTGAATAATCAGAAATAAGTTCTTTTGTTTTGATATTAAGCTCCCTCACACCAACATAATGTGAATATAAAAGCTTTACATATAAAGCTTTATCCAGCTCCAACATCAAATCTCTGAGAAATAATAATAATAATAATAATAATAATAATAATAATGCCCTATCTCCACAATGCACTTCAGCAATTTTTAAACTATGCCAGAATTTAAAATGCAATGCTTGTATGATTGACTTAAAAATAGCTTGGTGAATTTCTGAGTGATAGTCACCTTTGGAAAAGTTTTGAAAAATGAAGACTATATTTAAAAATTATTTTCAATCTCTGTTATTCTATAATATTATTGACTTTTCAACTTTTGATTGAAATTTTTCGATTGGAAGAATAACCCCCTACATGACAGAGTGAGTTTCCACAGATACCTTTAAAAATAACTCAGGGGCTGCCAGAGCTCTGCAGACCACAGACTAAAAACAGCAGTCTTGGGAAGAATCATTAGCTTGTGAACTGAGAAAAACCCCTCCTAACTTCTTTAAACACAATATAACTAAGATGGTGTTTCCTGTGCTTTATCAGCTCTTAAAAACCAGGAGTGTTTCAGTTCCTCTCGTGGGGAGCTCTGACACTGTTGGAGGCACTTCCCTTACCTATGCACAGGTACCTACCAAAACACACAGCACTCTGAAGCTCAGAACACCAGAAGCAGAGACAAGCACCTTAACCAAAGAATAAGTGAGAAACAATGAAATGCATCAGGCAACTCTCCTTATCCTGACTGACTAGTATTTGTGAGGAAATTATTTAACTGACTACCTCACACACAGCTATTCAAACAAAGTAGCCACCCAGCAAATTAAGATCAATGTATTTAACAGTGATTAATTTGCAGGTGGAAAGTATCTGTATAAGCAAGCATTGGTAACTATCATTATGTTTTTTAATAGGCTAGAAGAGTTCTTTTCCAGGATAAGAAAATCCTGGCACGGGGCAACTAATAGAAGCACATGGTGAAGTAATAGTGGTGGTGGTCTTACGTGAGGTGTAACAATTTCAGAATTCTGGGAAAAACCTTGAGAACTAGATTCACTCCTGCAACTCCACGAACTTCTCTGAAGCTGTAACAGCAGCCAGTGTAACCCTAGGTCACTAAAACCTTTTGATTTTTGTTGAGATACATTCTAAAATGCAAAACTTCAGTTATCCAAAGGGGATTCTCTTTAATTTATGGCTGGACTGGAGGAATTTTTTCTTACATAGCATCTCATATAAAACACATAGATAAACTTTTGTATTTTAAATCTTTAGTATTACATGAACATAGGACTGGGTCACCAAGTGCAGACACATCATGACCCCTCCACCAGCCTGCTCCTCCCACTGGCCTGCAGCTCAGCACCTCACCACTGCTAGGATTAGAAATCTTCTCATTTCCAATCTACTTGTACTAAAAGCCAGTTGAACTCGATCAATTCTTGTGTCAACAGTGTCTTTTAGTATTAAAGAGAAACTCCTCCTCTCAGCTGTTTCAGCTGGTCTGCCTACACAGTACTGTAGCATGTCTTAGCTGTCATACCAGCACTATGAACCTGCTGCAGTCCTTTCCTCCCCCTCTTTTAGGCCGGGCTCATTCTGTTGAACATCTCAGCTACTCTTGTACGTGCTTATTTGAATTTGAATTATTTTTCTTTATCTAACAGGACCTGAATTATACAAAGAGGTTTCACCAAGGTTTTGTTGAAGAGCACTGATAGTCTCCTGCCTCTTCATACCTGTGCACCCTCGGGCATATTTTGTCACCTCTCTACTCCTACCCTTGCTTCGTGGTGAGAAAGCTATGTGACACTGACTGAGACTCAATTCTTCCATTGGAAATTATTAGTGGACACTGCAGAATCATAGTGTGCATCCTAGTGCATCCTTTGCGATATCTCTAAACTCCTATGCAAAATGTCTGGGTTGAAATGTCTTCATGAGTAATATTCAGTGTCAAGACTCACGAAGTCACAGCCAGTGACCTACTTCTAATGCTCTCCAACTTGTGCCATGACAACATCACGACGCTGCTGAAGTCTCTGGAGAACTAAACCAGAGGGGGAAAAACGATGTGTGACACTTTGGGACCTGTCATCATTTAAAAACACACCATGCCTCTTCATGGGCATTAAGCAACTGATGGTGAAAAACCCTCTGTGTGCCAGAGTACCTTCCCCCTGAGCAACTGCTGTGCTGTGCCCTGGGTACACTGTCACCTTTGTCACGCTGCCCCTCTCAGCTGGAGACACTAGGCAGGCACTGCCGAGGCAGTGGGTGATGGCAGCCCTGGCCGGCAGGCACACACCTCCCCTCTGCAGGCAGCAAAGCCACTGGCATGCCCTACGGTAGCTGTGCTGTCACGCCTGTATGGCTGTGAGGAAATTACGGTGGGGGTGGAAGCCAGCCAGTGAGATTTCGTGGTAAAATAAAGTAAACTTTCCAGTGAGGTAGGTATTTTCTACGTCCCTTGGCTTCCTGCTGTGGGAGCCATGCTGCATGAGAAAAACTCTGCTTTCTGACAGACTGCTCATGGTATCTCAGTGGAAAACACAAGACCTGAAGCAGTTAAAACTCAAATTCTTTACGAGGGGAGGTGAGAGGAAGCAAGACAGAATGAGGTACAGGAGAGGAGAAACAGGAGGACAAAGATATGAGCTGTCAGAGAGGGGTGGACAGCAATGAGACTCCCAACAATGTGACAGCTGAAAAGATTTTTCAACAATAATCTGCTGTGTAGCAGCCACACCACTCCTTTCAAATTTCTTGTCTGGAAAAGCAGAATAATAGCAGGGTCCTAATAACGCCCTGAATGAGGCTGTGGTAATTAAGAATTTGACTCCTTCAGTGGCAGTGATGAAGGTGAGCTGAAGCATCTTAAAGCTTTTCCACCACAATCACTGGGAGTTAGTGCTGGTGAGGGAGGCTGGCACAGTGTGATGTGAAAATGTCCATCTTTAAGAGATGTGCGACCCACCCAAGCACAAAAGGCACACCCAGAGCCCCGCGGGGCATGCACTGACACCTGCCCCACGCTCCCTTCGGCCACCTTAGCAGAGCGCAGAGCTCTTCCTCACCACAGGGGAAGAAGGGGGTTCGTTTTGGTGGTAGGGGCACGACAACATACTGTACCTCTTCTGGCAGGCTGACCACCAGGTCATTTTCCGTCTGCCCTACCAAGGCCTGCAAGAAGTACTCGCTGCAGGCAGCCAGCACAGCCCGGTGGGCGCGGAACTCCTTCCCCTCCACGATCAGCGTCACGTCACAGAGAATGTCCTGCTTCCGCTGGTCATTTAAGCAGAGGAGAATATTGGTACAGTGCACCGTTGACTCATACACATACATGGGGGAGTCAGTCTTCTCATCCACAGACATGCCGTTCACACCCTGCAGGGGACAAGGGAGAAGAAAACAAAAACAAGGTGGTGAGGAGCAGCATGGTCGCTAGGTGAATGTGGTATGGTGAGATGCTGCCCGATATGTGGATAGCTCAGGACCATGGCCAAGCAGCCCTTTTATATTTAAATCTAAGAAAGTTGCGAGGGAAAGATATTGGGAAAGATAATTGATGCCACCAGATTTCACCTTGTGATGCTTTGGTTACCTACTTGCCCCACCAGATTTCCCCCTTCAAAACCAAAACAGATGGTTTAGGTGGACTGCAAAGTACTTTCCCCTTAAACCAACTGCTATGCATCTCCAATTTCCAGTTTGGTAGAGGCAGTAACATGGGGACATTGGAAATTTTAGAAAATTTTAGAAAAGAAAGCATGACTGACTTTTGGGTCTTCTAACAGTGAAAAAAGAGGGCTTTGTCCTTGTTTCCAATACTTTTAGGTTAAAGGGAAAACCCCTCAAAACCCCAGTCTATTCTCCAGTGGACAGGCAGTACTACACATTTACACTGAAGACCTTGGTTCAGGAGAAAGGCAAGGTGGAACCATTCCCGATGAAGGCAAGTCATTAACTACAGTGACTTAGTTTATCAATCAGAATTTTAAGCCTTAAGGTGAAGAGAAGTATGTTTAGTGGCTCCAGAAGAAATCTATTTCCATGTATGGCTAAAGCAACATGCCTTTACCAGTGGTTTAATGCTATTTTCAGAAAAGTAAATGTTCCTGAATTCCAGACTCACAGACACAAAAAAACCCCTGCACCTGTATGGAGGTCTGCCCCAGGCAGTACATGGGTGCTGGAGCTACTCCTGCCTGCAGGTAAGTCTCTCCCTTCTGACAGCTGAGCAGAAGCTGGAAGGAGGTAAGATACCCATTACACACCCATTACACCAATCTGGGTTAGGAAGCTCTCTGCCTGATGTTCTACAATTTTGGGCACATGTAGAAGTGGCAAGGCCTCTGAACACGGGGACTGGATTAGCAGTGATGATGGTACAAGGGATCCGCTTCCCCCAACACCCAACACTGCATGAACCCCCTTTGTGCACGTGAACACATCGAAGCAATTCATTTACCCAACAGTTTCTGCCAGCACCAAAATTCTCTTTGTATTATCTTCCCATTTCAACTTCTCTGAGTAGAAAAGTGTAAAACCCTGTTCTGTGTCTAAACACACTGTATACTCCAAAACAAACCAAACACGACTGTTTTAGGGCTTACATGGGGAAAAGGATTATTTGTATGTATTACTCTATCTGCTGTTGAAGAGAAAGTTGTGCAAATGCACAAAACTCAAGAATTTTTAAGGAATTATCTATCCTTATTGTGAACAACAACTGCCTTTAGAGAGGTAAGATTCAGAGGTGTCAAGGGTTAAGGGCAACAGATGACAGTATTTAGCAAGTTGAAATGAAGTCCCTACTCTGCTACTTTTTATGGTGGATCTTTGCAGCATTTTCCGTTGCTAGTGCAATATACAGATACACAACTAGACACAGCATGACTTCAAGTTAATTCTCTTACCGTGGGTTCAAACTAGGGCAAGATTTTCCTACAGTGTCATTCAAAAAATATGAATAATCTAGACAAAAATGAACTTAAGAGGACCCATTTGTTATTGGTATTTACTAGACTTCTCAAGGATAACTCCATCTTCCCCCCTTTATAGGAGTATTTTTAAGGTAGTGGCTATGATAACTCTTTCTACAAAATAGGTATTTTTGCCAAAAGTACAAAACTGTAATATTACTGGAAGCATTAATGGAATGCTTACGGCTTTTCTTTTACTGGTATTTTCAATCTTTATGCTGACTCATGCTACACTTTTGAGTACTCAGCTGGAATGCTTACATGAACAGAAAAAACCCACAGCCAACCAAAACAGATTAGTCCTACACCTACTTAACCTCTAGAGAGAAGATACATAGCTGCTTATTGATCTGTATACAGGTAGGGGAGGGAGACACTTGCAGGGGGGAGTTGTACTAGTTGGATTTCTTAACCACATAAAAAATTAAGTTTTTTTTTCCTCCTCATAAATTGAGATTAATGAGAAAAATTGACATCAATCATGTAACCTCAAGTAAGGTAAAAGAGAAAATGACACAGCTCATCTCACTCATAGCTTTCTGTGCAACTGAACTGATGCTAACAATAGCATTATAAGGATGTTCTAAGCGGTCACTCTTGCATGCTATGAAGCGCAAGAATTTACAAGAACAAACTAGTGGGAAAACCTGAGAGTTGCAAATGACAATGCAAAGGGGAAAGCAGTAAGCTTTTTTTCCCCTTATTTTCCAGGCATGTCTTATGCATGTAGTATCTCAGATGACGAAAAAAAGGACAAGAAACCTGAAACCTGTCAGATAATGAACAGAACATCAATTATATTTTCAGTGCCTTAAAAAAACCCCACCAAACCCCACTGTTAGCCTGAAATTGCAATCCTTTCTTACAGTAATAGTGCAATTTGTGTGAATCAAACCCTGAATTACTTCGTTACTAATTAGTAATTTCCCACTTTTTAACTACAGCTCCCATCAAGTGTATTTTTTTAAAAAAGTTGCTGCATGCCCTGTGAACTGCTGAAAATACCATGGTGTATTTCCCCTCTGGTGAGCAAGCCTGACTCCTGTGCTAGGAACCCTCACTGATGTGGCCCCGAGATGTGAACTGCACCATCCGCTCCAGTGGGTCCCTAGCTACATTCCTGAGAAGGACCTCCACCCAGTTGCTTATATCACTGTTCTCTGCCAAGGCTACTCTTGTGACTCCAAAGGCTTCCCGGAGGCGGATCCACACCGTGCCCCTTCCCACAGCCGCCAAGAGTCCATGTGGTTGCCCTGGCTGGTGGCTGCAGTCTCAGCCTGACACAGACTTCCCCCTGGCCATGCCCCTGCCTGCTCCAGGAAGCACCCTGAGTCCCGCATTGCGCACAGGGAAACCGGGGCTGGGATACAGCTCAGGACCACCTATCTATCAGCTTTTAATGTTTCAGCACAAGTGATTTATGGTCTTTCCTTTTCCACGATCTGCCATCGACTAAATGACCTCCAGACATGAGGTGTTTCCTCTCCGAGACGGCTTTATCCTGCAGGAAAGGTATAAGATGGTGAAACCCTTCACTGGGAAGTATATTGTTCGTTTTCACAGGAAAAGGGTTCAGAGGGCAAAGAGAAAAGGTCACTGCAGGACTTTGGCATGTAGTAGCACAAAAATTAGCAGAATTCAACTTTTTTCCCTCTCCCTCTGAGAAGAAGAAAAAAAAAGCAGGGATCTGGTATTATCTCTGAACTCTGAGGCAAGCTGGGCTGCAAGCCTTTTACACTGTGTTAATTCAAACTGCATCATTTTTTGCTGAATTCAGTATTATGCTGAGTTTGCAGAACCTCCTTCATGGAAATCATTGCTACACACTTGGTATTTCTTCGAACCGGAGAGAGAATGCCTTAGCAAGCCTTTCTCTGGCTCAAAAGAACACGCTGTGCATTTGTTTGCATATAGGTCACCATGCTGCCAGAAAAAGCCTCTTTGAAACAAAAGTTTCCAGAAACTGGCACAAACTATTGTGGGCAAGGAAAGCACCATTGAAACCTAGCCAAAAAAAGTTGCTGGTAAAGGCCAGCAACTGCAGTGAAGTGAACTGGAACGCTGCTTACGCGTTCCTTCCATGGTGATGGGTGGAAGATCCCACCAAGCCCTTTGGCATGGGCAGCATGGAGGAGGCATGCAAAACCTCAGGAGACCAAAAATGTTGCTCATGGAACATCTGAATCGCTCTGGTTTGGAGCACGTTGTCTGTACTAGCTGGCACTCATCCAAAACTCTCCAGGAACTCATAAACACACTGACTGAGCTGCTACCAAAAATACATTACCTATCATGAAAAAACAGTTCCTGCCTCACAAGACTGGAGCACAGGCAATGTGGTGTCTGTTTTTAAAGGGAAACATGCAGGGGGAGAAAATCTTATCAATACAGACCAGAAAGCCCTGCATCAGAACTGGGCTGATTATGTGAAAAGGTAAATCTCGATCATGGCAGAGCTACAGAGCCCTTACCCATGCAAATTATCATTGTGACAAAGCAGCATGGCTTCTGCAAGGGAAAGTCATGCCTCTGACGGGCTCTATTAGAATTCCTGAAGTGTGTCAAATTAGCAGTGAGGAACACTGGCACATGTAATTAGTGTTGACTTTCATAAATCCTTTGACAAAACCTCTATAAATGGCTGTTAGAAAAACTCAGTTGTCATAAGGTGAGAAGTTGCATCAGACTGGAAACCACTTAAGATAAAGTGTATTCAACAGAGAAGGGACACAGGGACAATTTTCAGCAGGCTAACAGTGAAATTTCTCCAGAAACTGGCTCACATCTGCCTATGGTCATGCTGTGCAACATGCCTGAGCTCCTCTAATCCACAGTAGGGTTGGACACACTTAGTGCCGGGCCCTTCCCTGGATGTGCACATGGATGTCCTAGCAGCAGCCTGCCACTCCTATGTGAGGCCATCAAGGAGATGGAGCCAGACACTGGGAGCAATTTGAAACAACGGAGATTCAGACTGGATACAAGAAAAAACTGAGGAACAGGCCTGAAGAGCTTGTGTCATCTCCATCCTTAGAGGTTTTCAAGACCGCACTGAATATAGCATTGAACAATCTGCTCTGATTTCAGAGTTGACTTGCTTTGAGCAGGAGGTGGAACTAGGAACTTTCTCAGGTCCTTTCTAAAAGAAATTATCTGATGATCCTACATTGACTAATGACCTAAAAGCCCAAAGACCACGTCAGGGAGACTGAAATTGTTAAAATTAGTTCAGTTGCCAAAGGTAATGGGGATTGTCAGGAATTTTAAACTAAATATAAATATAAATATAAATATAGACTTAATATAAAAAAGACTTAGGGACTAACAAGGTGACACACTACATCCAGGGCACTCTGTTCTACAAAGGTGACAATCAGAACAAAGAAAATATTACAGAATAGTTGAGGATGCAGAGGATCTCAAGGTATCACCTAGTCCACCCTCCCTGCTCAAAGCAACAGCACTGTATGCAGAAGGGCTTTGAGTCTCTTCAAAGATAGAGACCCCACACTGTCTCTGGAAAACCTGTTGCAGTGTTTGACCACCATCACAGTAAATCACAAACTCACTGACTTGGAATCTCAATTCCAACTTGGAGTCTCTCACAAAAACAGACTAGAGATAGACAGACTGTCATCACCTAGAGAGAGATTTTAGAAAGAGATAAATATTCTAATAGTATTTTCTAGTTACTTCTGGTGCAGTACACTGTTGTGTAACATCTGGATCTGATTGATGATGTTGAAACAGGGAGAAGAAATCCTCAAAAGAACAATGAAAAAGATCATTGTCAAGGAAAGACAAAAAGCCCTTCTCAATGTGTATAATCAATTCAATAAATGCTATACAAATAATACAAAATAAAAAGGTCAAAGCAGCACTGCTACTTATTGTTTCTAGTGTTGCAAACAGGAGAGGACACACATAAAAGAAGTAAGACAAACACAGAATTTCTAAAAACAGCTGTGATTTCTGACCACTGAAATGAACTGAAACCGTACCCTGTACTCATAGCAAGGTGCTTGTTTTATTTTTCTTGAGAGATTTCACAGTCGCTGCAGTAAAACACATGTACAACTGACCACTGCTGCATGTTACCAGGCAAAGAACTCATGGTATATGTAAAAGGATTAGTTACTCCTAATAAAAATATACAGGGCCACATTACTGAGAGTACAAGGATACATGGATGAAGGCTACATTGGATGAATATTTACATGCTCCAGCATACTGTCCAACAACAAACATGCCTGTATTATCTATCTTTCCTGATCTACTAACCACTGTGGCAGAAACAAATTATTTCATGGATGTCAACACACATGATAATCCAAATCTATTACCTCCACACATGCCTCCTAGACCTCCTCACACCCTCTGTCCTCAACTTCAGGAGAAAGTGATGGGCATGCTCTCCAGAGCTTCCTTTTCTCAAACAGGAACTGAAGTTGTGTGGGACCAAGATGTTGAAGGCAAGCAGTAGAAAACATCTGTCCAAAGATTACATGTGGTGGGTGTCACTGACACCAGGGGCTCCTGCTCCCACTGGCACCAGAAGAGCAGTGGGTTTAGAACATGAGAAGCCACACGATGTTAAGTTCCACTCATAAAAGTTGCATGAACTGCAGCAGAAGTGTTTTTGTAGTCTATCCATGGCAAAACACCAGCAAGGAAGAGGACAGGGGGGAAAAAGGGAACTAAAGGCATTATCTCATCCCATGAAAAAAAAGCTCGCTTGTGTCCTAGGAGGTGTAAACAGAACATCAGACCTACAACAACGCACAGAGGATTCCCAACAACTTCACAGCAAAGGCCTGAAAAGGTTTATCAGTATCTCCTCATTATACCTATAATGCTACATTTTAGTACAGAAGCCAACAGATAGCTGTGATTCCTCATTTAGGAACTGCAGCAACTGGCCTGGTGTAAAATGAAGCACAGGTTTTGCTTGGAAGCATAAGCTGGTGATCACATTATATCCCGCTACGCAAGATGACTCTCAGCTTTCTCCTGATGGTGTTAAGAGAGGATCAATACTGAACCGGGGTTATTTTTAGTTCCAGTTCACATTCTCTCAATCAGCTCCAATAACAGTAAAAGAAAGAATCCCAGGAATAGTTTGAAGCAGCTAGCTTGAATGCATCTAAGGCTCCTTGGTCAGAAGTAGCTGGAGTCCTCACCGTAGATTTGCACGTAAATGTCTCACAGTATTTCTGTTCAATAGGGTGCAGAGAGTGTGAAAAAATGCTCTTTTGTTCTGACGTTTTCTATTATTTCTTTCCCCTAACAATTTAGCAAAAGGTATTCAGAAAAAAAAGGGGAGAATTATGATAAAATAATGAAAAAAGTTGAGAGCAACTTCTACTTCTGACAAATGGCAGCAAAATCACATCAGACTTGACAGTTTTTAGGGATAAACATGCACTGTTTTTAAGTGGCAAGTGGGAGGAAAATAATTTTCCAGGCTCCCTTCCCCATCTCCTAATGTTTTTTTCTAAGAAAAGACATTCTGTGTAATCAACACTTTGTTTTTAAAGAAAGTTATCAATAACTGACACTTCAGAGCTTCTAAAATGACCATCCTTATAATTGGTTATTACTATCTCTCAATTATAGCTATAACAACAAAGCATATGATTATATTGTCACTGCTTTCCTTTAAAAAGAAACTATTGAAAGGCCTAATGATTAATTCACCATTTTTGAGAGCTCATTGTAATGACAGAAGACTATATACAAAGGTCTCTTCAGTGAGCCCATTATTCAATTAATAAATGCTGAATACTGAGCAGTCATAGTCATACAAAACTCCCAAGAATTGTGTGAATTTTTAAGCAATTAATTATCAATTACAACATCATAAAACACCAGCACAAAAATAGAAACAACGAAATTTAATTATAGATTATTCTTCTTAGTTGCTGCAAATACTATACAAGACTGATTTTGATTAATAATTCATACAGCAATAAAGTATCAGGAAAGATAATTATACTCTGCCACAATTCTCACACTGATTTCTGTAATTACAGATTACAACAGTGTTAGCAATTTAAAAAGGTTAGGGAGCAGTAGTAATTTGCTATGTCATCCTCAGCAATATTAATGTCTTCTCTGAGCACCCCAGATAATTGAAAATAGACTAGTGAGCTGCCAGGCTACACGGACTTGCCTCCTGCCAAACATACTGTGGGTGCCAGGGCCATTAGTCAGATTGTCTTAAGAAATGAGCCTTTGACATTGTTCAAGTAACTTCTGCTGTAAAGCAGAAGGTAAAGGGACAAGTGGAAAAGACACTCTAGAGCATTCCTGACTGGCAGCTGTAGACATGCATTGTTGCTGATTGTGATGGCTGATCCTTGTGATCCTACTGTCTCGAAGCACAACCTTCACTTGACCATGAGTGGGAAGGGAGATAGGTAAAAGAAACCCAAGGGAGGATTTAACCACAGCCCTTCTAGAGAGGCAGGTCTGGTTGGGCACACAGCAGGGCCCTGCAGACATCTGCTAACATCTAAAGGCAAGAATTGCCATTGCTGAGGAGGCTGCATGCCTTGAACACATTGAGCATCCACAGCGCAGGGACCACCTTGGAATTGCTGAATAGCTGCACACGGATCAAGGGGCACAAACTGGTCCCTGAGGAGCCACACCACAGAACAATCAGTGCCTGGGCTGGCTGCAGGGCTGGGCCATGAGCCTCATTTCTGTGTGGCAAGCTTCACTTGCTTTCAAAATAGAAATGAGAATACTGGAAATTCCTTCCTTAGCTGATAGCTTTCTATCCCTTCCTGATAGGAATAGGGATGTGTCCTGCAGACCATGGCATGGGTGTTTTTGAATAGCTCATATGCCATCATAGCTTTGATGTAGGAAGCCCCACTCCAAAGTCACTCACTGGTTTTGTTATACTGGATCTAAACCCTACTGCACAACTGGGTAGATATTAGGCAAAAAGAAAAAAAAAAAAAAGGCAAGCAGGGACTCTGATCCTGCAGACCTTCAAACAGAACTGCTGAATATAACTTTCATCTGTAGCATTTTGGTTGCTTACAATGATTTTGCTATTGTCAGAATGCACACATGAGCAGAAATGTACGACAGCTTCATTTCTACAATGAACCTTTTTTTTTTTTTTTTCAAAGTACTGTCAGGATGTCTGTAGTCTCCATGATGAATGTTTATTTAAACCCCAGGTGTCTACTCTAAAGAAATTGTGCTTCGGGTTGTTCAGAGATTGGTACCACAAGGAGGTAGGGATTCCCAGTGGAGGTCGATTTGAAGAATCCAAATAGATTTATGTTCCACATACAGAAAAAACCTATTTCTTGACTTCAGAGGGTTATGTTGTCATTGTCTTTTGAGAGAGTAACCCAGATGAACAAGGTAATGATAGCTCGCAGTCTCTGGGGACTTTTGCTAACATGCAAATAATGTTTACACACAGTACACGCATTGACATACACATTATATGCAGGCCTACTAGGCAAAGTATACACATGCATCTTTTTATGACTCAGTAAAAATTATATAATTACACTACTAATTTTCCTACACTCAGTGAGTCAGGCTTAGTTTAACATGCATTTCCAATGTTCTGTAAATACTGATGATACTTTGAGGAGAGAGGCATGGCAGATGGGTGAGGGAAGACACAGAATCATAGAATGGTTTGGGTTGGAAGGGAACCTAAAAATCACCTAGTTCCAACTTCCCTACTATGAGCAGAGACACGTTCCACATAGACCACACAGGAAAACAGAAGGAACAGCAAAAAAACTGTCCTCTGTTCTTATTTCTCAGAAGATACTCAACTGACACATGTGAACGCAGAAAGAGAGAAGCACAGAAGAACTCTTTCCTGATAAGGTCTCCTCTCATGGCTTTCACACTGCTCTTTACAGTAGTTGGCTATGGTGAAGGGGACCGGAACCAAGTCTGCTACTCAAAATAGCTTATTCAAAGCAGAATGGGGAATGCCCAACACTGAAACACTGCCAGGAAACCACCAAGCACAACAAACAACATACTCTGTTTTTCTGAAGCAGTCAATGGCTTCAGGACTTTGGGGAAAAGACACAACCTTTTGGACTGTTCTTGGGTAAACCAGATTAAAAAACTGGACATGGGAAAAAAAGGAAGTAATGATTTGTTTTTATGTTGCTTTCCAGCTTGGTGAGCTCTCTGAAAAAGTTTAAGGTCTCCAAACAAACGAAGGCTGGAAATTCTGGACGACTGCTTTCCTTGCTTTAAAAGAGTATTTTGGGGCTTTACTTGAAGAGTGATACAGTGGACTTCCCCCTTTTTCATAATCCTTTAAATAATTCATGTGTACTTCTATAAGCACATGTGCACATGTATGCATATATGTATAATCTGCCCTGCAATGCTGTCTGAAATGATGAAATGGATGAAGCGCAAATGGTTTGTCAAATATCCAGGTCACTTGCCAGTATGACAATACTTCAGGATAGTAAAGAAGGCTCCTCTCTGTTTGAAATCTCTTTTGCTAATATGCCTATGAGAACAAAGGCCAGGCTGATATTGACCCAATGCCACCAACATTTGGAAGCTACAAATTCTGAACAACAGCATTGTGCACATCCTTTGAGCAGCCTTTTAATGTGAAAGATTATGCTAACAAGTTATGTGAATTGAATAGAAGCTATTAATTCCCCTTATGTTTTATTCTCTACTTTAAAGCTCCAGTAGAATTCAGTGCTGAAGTTCTGTACTTGAAATTTTTGCTTGCTATCAAATGAGCACTATTTTTGATTTAAAAAAAACCCCAACAAACCAAAACAAAACAGAAAGTTCTCTCTCAAAATTATGTCTCCTGGTTAATTGTTTTTTTTCACTAAGCCACACTAATTACTGCTTTTCCAGCCAATCTGTAGAACTGGTGGAAGCAGTTCTGCCTGAAGGTGAGGCTATGGCCAAAACCACAGTGAGCATCTTTGACTACGCAAATTGCAAAGGTTGCGAAAGCAACATAATCGCATTTTCTCCTGTCGTACTACATAGTTGTTACAGGAAAAATCTGCTCTCTTTGTTTCCTCCCCCTAAAATGCAAGCTTTTCATCTTTGCTGCAAGTTAGCAGGTGGTCAGAATATCCTTCATCTTTCCTTGGGACACAAACTGGCATGTCCTTTGGAACATATCTGTTGTGATTAATGTGTGAAGAGCAGGAACGCATGCAGTAGGTCACTGGGTTAAATTTGGGACGCACTTTCATAGGGTTTAACTTCGCACCTTCTGCTCCTGGGAAAGAATACAGGTGTTGCCTTCTCCTTGGAGACTGGGCCACTATCTGTTTGTGCAGCATTTTCCACAACCAAAGGAATGCCAACAATAATGTTCTCCTTTGACAACTGAGGGAAAAAATGTTTCTTTATGGTTAAACCATAGCTTTTGACTAACCTATAACTAATTAACTAACTAAACAAATAAATAAATAGATTCTAGTGACTACTGCATTAGGATCCACAGATTCATACATCTGAACCTTGGAAGGCCTATCAACACATGCAAAAAACCAATTTTCACACATTTTTCTAATGATGAAATGATCAGAAAGTCACTGGAATGACTATTCAGAATCTCTCAGAGTAACGGAATACTTAGATTATGCCAAGGGATTCTGACAGTGGTTTGGATCCTGCAAGGATCTGAGAATTGCCATTTTGTTATTGGAAGGTTTAAGCAGGAGCTGCAAACCTTCCCACTATTTTCAGAGTCTGGCACATGCCTAGATTCCTATTTAAAGTCTCTTCATCCATGGACTGGCCCTTACTCTGGACCTTGACTGCCTTTCCTGTTGCAGACAATAAATCATCCCACGGAGAAAGGTGCACGGAAAGCAATCAATTCTGCTGCCAACACCTACTAGGCTGCAGCTGAGGTAAGGAACGGATGTGAAACAGAAATGGTCACTTTAACTAAGTGCAACTGCAGCATGAAGGAGCCCAGAGAGAAATAAAAGATTTGATGCATTTGGGTTCTGGTTTCGAGGGTAAGTAACAGCCAGTGAAGCATCTGCACCTATAGTTCCTTACAGGACTGCAAGGACAGCAGAAGGCAAACACAAGCTTTCCTTCTCCTGTAAGATCCAGAGAAGCTTATGAAATCTTCTTTGCCATGGTTAAGAATGAGGGATTAAAGCTGCAAAGACTGCTATAAGAAGAACTTGGATTTTATCTTTGTTTGAGGATACTTATTTTATTTGTTGAGCTTTTCACGAAGCTTTTTGAAGTTTGTTTGGTTTCTTTACCCCACAGAACTACAATGTACTAAACAAACTTAAAGTTGCAAAAGCCATCAAATCAAATCAACTAGGAGATTAACACCCCAAACCCAAAACTAAGCCACGCTTTATCCGAGGGAAACAGAGTGGCTTGATTATTTCTGTTTGAAGCTCTGTCATGGGAGTTTTAATCTCACGGCAGTCCTTATATGGTTCATAAACCTGAAAGGCAGAGAAGACCACCTAATCTGGCCTCCTAAAGGCAAATCAACAGCTGCCTTTATCATGCAGACTTGCAATCCTGACAGAGCAAAGAGAACCAGTGCATTTTTTTGACAAGCTCTCTTTTCAACTGTTACTGGAGTTATCTATACCTTTAGCCTTCAAGTTCTCTCTTGACAGATTCTGAAATAGCTGTTCCACTATTTTACCCTGGACTGACGTCAAGCTAAACCAGGCATCAGTTCCCCAGGACATCCCTTTTATCTTTTTGAAATATCGGAAATACAGTTGGCAGCCCTTCCATTTTCTGGAATTTCCCCTGTTTCCCAAGATTTATTATAAATTATCAGCCATTCAACAGACCTCCTTGTCTGCCTCCTTTAAGATTCCTGGATGTAAAAGTTACTAGGATGTGAAAATGTTTAATTTCAACCATTCTTGCCTCTCAGATCCTCCTTTGCTATAAGCAGCAAACTTTCGCTTCTTTCCATATCACTATACAGGATGGACATATCCTCTTCCACAGTTTCAAATATAAAAAACACCTGGGGAACATTTCTGTCTTTTCTATTTTCCCCTTTTTTGATATTCAATTAATAAATGTTTTATCACAACCCGTATTTCTTCATTTAAGCAAAATGGCTTCTCATTAGAGTAACATTTTTTGTTATTGATGGCAGTGTAAAATCATAATTTTGAGAGCTGGCAGAATATTCTTCAACAATTCCCAGTGCGTTCAACGCTTTTTACTTTAAATGCAATGTTATGCCAACACAACAGGTTCTAACTTCGGAAAACATCTTTTTCAATTCTGAGTACAGTGCACGCATACATTTATAATCTCCTGGTAGATGATGTGCTCTGATCGCACAAGGTCACTGTACGGGATTTGAGACCCTGTGATTCACATTATTTAAGACTGTCCACAAATAATATGGTTTGACAAACTGCTTCCCTTCTTGTTTCATTTTCTCATGCAACAAGTCGTAAACTTGTATTGTCCAGTCTATTTTTAAGTGAACCACTTCAACTGAAAATCTTTTGGATTCCTGTTCATGTGCCACTCTCTCCAATGTCTCTCCCATAGTGCTAGGAACCTGGCTAACAAAATGTCAACGAATGTGATTCCTGTACAATCCTAATGACTGACTTACATAGGCTGGTTTAGAGTTATACCAGACTTGTGTAAGGCTGGTTTATGCAGCTGGACATTCACTGATGTCACTCTCTCCCTCTATGGCTATTTTACAGCCCCCACTTGCTCAAGGGGAACGTACTGTTGGTAGAGAAAGAGGACACCGAAACCAGACATTCGCCGCAGTCTTTGCAGACCTTAGCTTGGAGAGCCACAAAATCCCAAGCCTTGTCCACCCTCAGCAGCATGGTAAGTGCCACCTGCTGCTACTGTCTCCCTTTCCCTTCTATTCACAAGAGGACAGACACTTCATGACACCTAGCCGTACCCTATCTGAGGACAACACAAAAGAAATCAGTGAGGACCTTGTCCCCACAGTGGCAATCACCACTGCCACACTACTTTCAGGATCATGGCAGGTCTGCTCAGGTCCATGTTTCAGGCAGCTGTGACCTATGGAAGCTTTGCCTGGATGATGAAATGTACACCCATACCTACAGTCTGGACAACCTTTAAGAGATAATGCCTTTATTTCTGAGAAGAAAGAAGTCTGTATGATTTTTCTGATGTGAATTGAGAAGCTATATTCTTCACAGATCTTAGAGACATGCAATTAAAGACTGTCAAATTTGCATGCACGCAGGATCCAATTGAAGGCTGAACAGGCGATGTTACAACATTTCTTGCTTGACTTGACAACCTTATATTCTTTTAACAGCTTTTGTGCATAATTTCCTTGCATTAAACAAACCAAAGGTGCCATTGTGTAACCTGACCCCTGGGCCCATGCAGGTGAGTATGACGGTAGGAGCCAGGAGATTCCCACTTTCCAAACAGAACTGGCTGACCATCACTGGCTGCAGAATTCTAACCGAGCAGTCTGCCATACTGCACCAAATACAGATGGATTGTTCTGAGTGCACAGCTCTGCAGCTTCTTTGTCAGAAACCTGACATTTGAGGCAGCATTAAGCAGAAACTATCAGCTGCCCTGGGCTTTCTTTCCCAAACTTCCTGGCTGGTCAGATGGATTTCCATGGGAAACAGCAACAGCTGTGGCATGGCCACAAACCTACTCTCCAGCTGAGATCTCATGTCTTTGCTCCACAGCACGGGGGCACCAGAGCTTTACAAGAGCTCAAAAAAATGTTGAATGTTGGGAAATCAACACATAATCTCAAGTTCTCTTTTCCTTTTTGCTTCCCCCTCAGCTGAAACACTTTGGTGATGGTTTTCCAGCTACAGGCTGAGAGAACATCACAGCAAGAAAACTGTGACCCTGTGCACCTGAAGTCTGGAAAACCTACTGTGGTTCAAAACAAGGCTTCATAGAGGGAAATTACAAGCTATAAGGCAGCCAGTCCAGTTTCTGGTGTACAACTGGTGCACTATGATGTCTTCATGCAACAGGGCATAGCTGGCACATTCCAGCACTTACTTGTGAAGGTGTTCAGTCCTTTTAATCCATGCCCTTTAATGAGATTTGAGATTGCCTGCAACAAGTGGGATCAAGCCACAAAAGCACGATGGCAAGGAGATTAAACTACAGATTAATAATTGTATAGTATAAACAACATGGGATAAAATAAAACTCTTATGCTCCATTGGAGATTGACATATTTATGTATAAAACAGAGAATCTATAAGGCTCATTGATTAGTATTTCAAACAAAATAATCTAAAAGCATTTCTAATTATTAACTGAAATATGTAATACAAAGAGTGTGCTAGGAAACAATCAATACTTCCCCATGCCTGCAAATCCCTACAGCAATTTTTATGCTAAAAAGGGGACCAGTCTAGATGGCAGAACCCAGTGCTTGCCAGGGAGTTTGTCTCTTCGTATACATGTAAAAGAGAACAGCCCTCAATGTAATAAAAAATATGCTTTTTTCTTACTTCTTTCCCCTCAATTTCTGCCTACCCTAAATGTACCTAACCTACATTGCAGGCTGAAAAAACCCCCACAAAACAAAACAAAAAACCCCACAAACATTAAAAAAACACCTCTCCACATGTCTTCTAACTAAATCAATGAACTTTGCCTCTTGGACTGTCAGAAGAATTCAAATATTGTTATGCAGGACCAAATCCAGTCTTTCTAGACAAACTTGACCACATAGCAATATAGCTTCCTGAAAGGAAGAGACAATTTTGCACTATCGGACTAAATGAAGACTGCCATTAGAACAATTCAAGTCTTACAGAAACAGAATCAGTTAATTTATATTTATCAGAGGTCAAGATTAGGTAAGTCTATCTACAGATTTATGCCATTACTTCAAGGCTTTAAAAAGCTAGTATGACACAGTTTGGTTATATGTCCAAAAGAATGTTAAAAGGTTTAAATAAATACTTGTTGCTTGATGAAATACAGGACAGTCACCACTAGGTTATGAACAACACAATGCATGTGCCTATAGTTATATATATAGACACACGTGCACATATATGTACAACTTTTCATTACTATCTCTTACAAAATATGTATTATTATCATTGTGTGTTTCTGGAACAGCCCATGCCTCCTGGCATGAGCTATCCAAACACTAAAAAACTTTATGATATCTATTAAGAGCCCTTGGGCCAGTCCTATCAACAGAGCTACCCATCCTTATATCACAGAGAAAATGCTCCTTTTACTCTACAAATTAGGTGGCTCAGTATTATTTGCAGCCATTATTCCATGCATTTCTCACCTGAAGTACATATGCACACATGCATTCTTCTCTGCTACATGTTGCAAGAATTTTTCAAAAAGGAGCATAAGGAAGAGAAGAAATTAAAATCCTGAAAAGGATGTTTGTGCAAACGTTTTTAGTAATAATAAAGGAGGAAATACACGTTACAGGGTTACCTCAGAGAAAAAGAGAGCTGAAGAGGCCAGGGGCTTATGGATCAAGAATTCCACAGAAGAAAAGGCAGAGGAGGGTTGGCTGAAGAAGTTTCAAGGGGGAAAGGTCTGTGAGTAAGGGGGCAGGAGCTCAGTCCTGGCTCCATTGCCTCCAAGGGGGCAGAGGGGCTGAAGTGAAAACAGGAGAATGAATTGTGAGAAAGAGTGGCTACTGTCCAATGTTTTTAGTCAGCAAAAAGAAACTGAAGAAGACAGAGATAAAGCCATTGCATACTACAGTGAGTATATAAGGCTGTTGGGAGGGAGAAGAAAAGAGGGGGCAGAAAAGAGGGAGCAAGCATCAGAGGGAAAGGTTTCACTGCCCAGAAGAGAGAGGGGAATGACTGCCAAGGAGCTTAAAAGAACAGTGGGAATGAAGGCAACACCGAGAAAGAAGATTCCTGGATATTGTCTGTTCTCCCTCTGGGAGGTGGGATAATATTGGGAGGTGAAGGAAGAGAAAAGTTGTGGGCACTCAGAGAAGCAAACGGAGAAGTGTCAGAGTGGAGAAGAGATGAGAGAGAGGAGGGAATTGCTGGTGAGAGGCTAGAGAGTGGGTGAGGACAAGGTGCCAAGAGATGATAATCCAGCTGATTAGAGAATTAGGTGCAAGAGATGTCAAGCAAAAGGCAGAGAGCAGAAGAGGCTATGGAGGTGGCAAGAAGAGCCTGAGCTTAAAATAAAACTGTCAAGCAGTCCAAATTACAGTAGCTATACACTTTCTCTCTGCCTTCCCCCTCTCTCCATCACAACATTAGGGATTGACTACCTTAAGTCAGGGAGCAAACAAAAATCCAGCTGCCCTTAGGCTGATCTTGAAGGAGCAACAGAATAGAAATGAGGATAAATAAAAGCAGGCTGACAGTAGCTGCCCATGGATAAAAAGGAGGCTTTTTAGTGTAACTGTGTCTGTATTTGATTTACGTGGGCTTCCTCATGCAAAAGAGAGGCACAGCAGTGAAAATGGCTTTCTAAAGTAAGCACTGTGGACAGGAACTTCTGCACATTAGAAAGAAAGGAATTGGTGATGTCCTGGACTACACCAGGATGCACACGGAGCTGGGGATCCCGGCTCAGGCAGCCAGCAGAGAGGCGCTCACACCGCGCCGTCCCCATGCAAGGCAGCACTACGCCCCACGGTGCGAGGACTGATGTACACAAAGCCCTAAGCACTTTCTTAGGTGGCTTTTACTATTATGAATTTGAGCATGACATCCTCTTGTAACAAAAAGGCTTGCCTCCTCAGGAAAAGGACTACCAAACACTCTAAGAATCCTGTTCTTTTTGACAAAGAAGTCCACTTCCAAATTAAGGAATAAAAAACAGTAGCCTGGATTGCATACTACGCATTTTTGCAAATGTTCTTTTCTAGTAGCAAGTAATTAATCTTCTTTTAGAGCCTGAAAAGTCCCTATGAGTTTTTGAACTTGCAGACAGCTGGAAAATGCCTACTTAGGCTAGTGTGCACATCTTTGAGTAATTCCTACTTGCTAATTACTCTTCCAGAAGCTGCCAACAGCTATTCTAACATTTTGCTAACCAGGGAGGGATATCACATTGCATAATCATGTGAATTAATGCCAGTGAAGCAATGGGATAAAAATCAGGTAGTTGAGAAAGAAATTAAAGCTAATTGATTTGCGCCAAAAAACCTGCGGTATGTAAACAGCATTTCAGAAACAGAGGACACAGCTGGGGAACAAACAAACAAAAGTGAAACCAGCATTTGCAGAAGTTGTCAGAGTAGATTCCTTCTCTTGGTGACAGATGAGATGAGACTGAAGCCTGGGACCCCTTACAAATGAGACTTGCTAGTACTCCACTAACCCACTGCAACCAGAGCAATATTCCCCTCCGCAACACAACAGATGTGATTCAAACTGGCAAGCCCTTGCACATAAAAGCACGATGCCCTACCCTGCTCAGCAGTTTCTGCAATATTCATTGCAGTGGCCAGAGGGAATTCCAGCTCACGGTGTGCAGAAAGCTCGCCAGTGCTCCTGCACAGCAGAACAAATGCCCCCATGGCTGAAGGGACACCAAAGGGCAACAAGCAAGTGCTGCCGGAGGCACCACCTCGAGATGGAGCAGGCAATGACAGCCCTGTGCAGCCCTTGGGCCTCCATGGGATGTAGGGGGAGGCAGAGGAGGAAAATCTAAGGGGTACCTTTACATATGTGCGAGCACATTTAACTGCAGTAGGCTATTGCAATAGGAACGTCTGCTCTGAAAATGGCAAAGGCTACTTATTATCAGGATGAACATCCTTATGCAGCATCTCAGAGGAGGTTCTGGCCACCTTCGATCAAATGTCTTTTTCTTGGAATGCTGTTAAGCTGTGGTCATCAATCCTATTTAAGGAAAGGGAAGAAAGGCTCCATATCACCGCTTTCCTTCCTCACTTGATGTGACATAAAATACCAGTGCATTAGCACAGGCAAAAGAAACAGAGCTTGCCTGATAATGGCCACACTCATGTATTTATTAAGCAGCCTGGGGAAGGAGGCACCAGGCACAGAAGATGACCACGCAGCTCGTTCATTGAATGCCTAGAGCAGCAGCTTCCTGCTATCAAGAGGTTTCCTTGAAATCCCTCCAGAAACACTCTGCAACCAAAGTGTAAAAGCAGCCACTTGCCTTGCTCTGATTGCCCACTTGAACTTTTCGAGAAGGTTGCGTGTATTTACCATCGATCTACAGTACTGTGTTGCCAACTAACTTGCAGTGGAAGGACTGGAAAACCTGACTGTGGCACTTAGGTGATCCACAGCCTCAAAGCGCATGTAGGGAGATATGGCAAGTACCCTCGGATACCGACAGGCCATGGGGGCAAACCCCCTGATCCAGGAGCTTGTACTGCCACTGCCAGGGCAGTAAATAAAGGAGAGCTGATCCCCCTGACTTCTTGGCTACTCATCCAGATTGGTAAAATCTATTAAAGGACTAAGTGATTTTCCTGATTGTTATATCCACACAGACAGGAGCTGGAATTTGTTGCGTGCTGATTGTTCAAATGCTTCACTACCAGGCACTGCTACAGTGCCTTAGTTATCTCTCCCTGGCTTCATCTTGTCTGTGCTGTGTATACATAAGGACACATGGACCATGAGACTCCCAATGAACTCTTGTAATACCAGCTGTCAGCAGCCTACTCAGAGTCAGGAAAAACATGCTTCAGCAAGAGATTGTGTCTATAAACATGGCAAAACTAATTATCCCAAGAAGGGTTCCCCTTCTTCTTAGAATTAGCAGTGTATACAGTCGGGTAGCTCAATGTAAACATATCACTCTGAATTTCACCAGCTTCAGTATCAAGCACTGTTGCACTGCTATGGAGCGAAAAGTATGAATACTGTAGGGAGTCTCTACTATAACAAATACTAAATCTAACATGTGAAGAATTTTATCGTAGAGTTCTAAAAGAATGAAATGGGAGAGGAAAGAAATGTGAAGCCTAAAACCAGCAACACACCAAATGTTACAAGCTACACATTAAATTAGCATCCCTATGGGAAATGGAGAGGAGAGCTGAAGCCCCTCCTCTGACCAAGGCAGTGGACAAGCTCCAGTGAAGAGCACAGGAGAGAAAAGGGGCAGGTAGTCATTAGATAGGACAAGGGAGCTGATGACATCCTGGGTCCAAGAACTGGCAAGTTTTCCAGAAAAACTGCTCTAGGTAGTTTAAGTAATCATCTGTAAAATACAGGACAAGAAAGAGTCCCCAGGATCAGCTAGACCTGAGGACTACGTAAGCCACATCTTGCAAGCCAGAAGAGCTCAGAAGGTTTCAAGTAAATATTTAAATTCTTACAGGTATTCTTAAATTTCATCTAGTTGCCCACTTTTTCAGAGACAAAGCTACATTCACTTAAGTATGGCTGTTCCTCAAATGGGTTAACAGGACATCTCCTGCAGTGCTCAGCAGTGCTACACAGCTCAGCAATAACACAAGGATAAGGAGATGCATACACCCTCGTATTTAATGAAGGAACCTGTACAAAAGACATGTCTTCCAGTGATCACTGTGAGACTGGAGAGCCCTTTAGCATGCAACAGAAGGGTGGAAAGAAAGCCTGAATGAATCACGAGCAAGGAAAAAAGGGTTGTGGCATCCCCCCACAGTTTTCCATTTCAGCTCTGTAAAGTTCAGCTACATTCAGGTGACACTACTGGAACCACTATTCACAGAGAGAGAGAAGCAAGCAAGTCAGAGTCAACTGGAATCTAAAAATCCTGCAGCACAACAGAGGACAGAGAAATTGTCATCATTTACACAGGAATAACAAAGAAAGGTAAGTCTGGCAACCTTATCCTGACCAAAGGAATCATCAGCCTCACCCAGTGCAGTTACTGGGAGAAAAAGTCAGCAAAACCACAGCCAGATTTCCCAGCAGGAAATCCACTTGGTCTCACAAATCCTTCTCATGCCCTTGGGTGCAAAGGCACTGCAAGCTTCTGCAGAGGGAGCCTGCCATGGAGCCCCACTGGAGCGGAGTGGGGGACGTGACAAGTGCCATAGGCCAGTCTTTGCAGCAAAGGTGCAACAACTACTTAACCAATGCAAAACGACAGCCTCAAATGCTTGCGCAACAACGAAGCATCAGCAAAAGCCAAATGGGAGATGAACAGAAACATGCTCTCGCATCCACAGCCATCTGTCCCTCTTTGCTCGTTCTTGTTGTTTTACAAATTGACCTACTGTTCCAAATCCCAGATTTTCAGAAATAGCTCTGGCTGAAGGTATTACCAGGAAAAACGATCAGTGTCAGCTAACCAGTGTAACTGAGGAATTCTTTCCAGAAGGCTGAGACAGTGATGACAGAAGCTGGAAAACCAAAATCCCAGTGAGAGGGAAGCACAGGCCTCTCAGATACATAGGCAAGAAGCAGCAGGAGCAACATTTGACAGTGCAAGTGATGTTCCCTTCTGCCGAAAGCAGGTGAGAAGTTGAACAAAGACCATTTCTGTTTTCTGGCACAAATGGTGCATTTCAGAGGACAACCAACCAAACTGGCCTTGGAGTAAAGGAGACTAGAAAACCAAGGAGATTCCTAAAATCTATTACTGTACCAAATAAACAGCTAGTATTCTCCTGTGAACTGAAACTCCCTTCAACTATTTCCAAACAATTACTGCCTTCCCACTCTGTACAAAGATAAATTTCCTCTCCAATGTAATTTTTAATATCCTAAGTATGCTTGGTAATAGCAACCCTGTTAATTTAATATCCTCAGAGACCTTTACCATCTCACCCTGATGAAGTTTTCTGCAAAGCACCCATCCTCATAATTTTTCGGTCTTTTGAGCCCTTAACTTCCTATTAGTTTGGCATATCTTCATTGGCCTGACTAATTTTATTGTGCGCTTTCATCAGTGGTAAGTGGATAACCCCCTCACATGGCTTTTGGAGGGGGGGGATTTCCTCCCAGCACTGCCAAAGGAGCCACAACTTGCCACTTGTCCTCCCCCACCCCAGCACTCCCTCTCCCTTTGAAATGGGGGAAGATGAAAACTAGAAAACGCAACAGATGGTCTGAAATCCTCTTCCTGCGAAACCCATCGCTATGGCAGCTAGCTTAGGCAATATTTCAAATATTTCCGCATGTGCCAACAGCGGTATCCATGACTAGGGATGATGAGGAGACTGCTTATGAAACTCCTCCATAGATACTGTTTGCAACAGCCTAGTCCTCTTGTTGAAGGCTCTCTTCTTTTCCCTACTCGAAATCCAATGAGAAAATAATCTCCAGATTTAAAGCTGACAGGTGGTACATGCATAATTAAAGATGACCTAACAGAGAATGCTCTCATTTCTGGCATATTATCAGACACTTAAGCAAAGCAATTATCAGTAGGCAATCTTTTCTGTCAACAGAGATTGGATGAAATATTTTGCCAGTCAGGATGATACAGTAACGATGATACATATGTATTTGCAAATACTCCAGCAATATAATACAGACTTAAATCTTACTTTCTCAGACAAATGTCTTTATCACCTATGGAGGACTACAGTAACCTCTTCTCACATGTCCACATCCCCCTGTGATATTTCCACGGACTTGCAGGACATAATACATAGACTCCACCTTTCTCACATCAACCTCTTCCTTCAAACCATCTGCACTCCCTACAAGTCCTGCTGTTCCTCTCCAGCTAGGGAAGGACAGTCTTACTGTCCTCTCTAGCTCCTGCACCTTTTCCACCTGCACTACCTGGTAGATAACCGATTTGTGCTCCAGAAAACTTTGTCCTCCTGCTTTATTTCCGCCCCCCAAACGCAAGCAAAACCCTAGAAAAACTGTCCTCCCCCTTTCTTACTCAAGAACAAACAAAAACACAACTCCTCCAACAAAACTCAACCCAACCTCCCCCAAATACCCTCTTCTTCACCTGCAGGTAGCAGTCACCCATGTCACATCAGGTGTTGGGCACTATATTGCTCTTTTACTCCGTGTCATAGCTTTTGTGACATGAACACCTGCAGGGAGGAATTATGGACCTCATACGTCATGATGAACTGTGTCTGTTGTGAAAACCACTGTCTCAGTCACTCAGGACCATGAGCTGAGCATCTTTCTCCTGGTAGTTGTGAAGGCAAAAGAGATGAATAGCCTTGCTCTCCCTAGCTTATAGAGGGGGCAAACACAAGTGAAGATCAGTTGGGAATTTTATGTGGAATCAACCCAAAAACCTATACTAGAACTAGGAATATCTTCTCTGCTTTTTGGTTAACAAGCAGATGGCACAGTCTCCCAAAATAGCAATGTCACCCATGCAGTTTGAAAGAAGCAGAAACTTTTTAACCTAAACTCTTAAAATGCTTCCTTCAAGCAGTGTTTTGCAATGAATCCAGAGAGCATTCTGTGCCTTTTTTTTTTTCTCCTGAGAAGGGATTTTAAAAAAAGGAATATTTCGAGGAAGAAAGGAAGAACAAAACAATTAGAAAAAGGAAAGCCTAGAAAGGTTAGTGTTTTTCTTAATTTTGGGGAAATCAGGGCTGTGAGAAGTATTATAAACTGCAATTACATACACACCTGGGACTGCATTTTACTTTACGAAAGAGCTGCTCTTAGGGTGTAAAATTGCTTTAATATTGCACTAAGACAAATGCTTTTTTTCAAGGAGGCTTATGATAATGGATTTTCAAAGCAAAAGTAAAGCTGCTTTTCCCTGAGAATAGAGCTTCAGAAAAGGGAAACTTCACAATGCCAGTGGTGTGCATTTTGCTGCATTTCACGAGATCTCTCATTATTTAAATTCTGATGTATTTATGTCATACATGGATAAATGATCTTATTGTTCAGAACATGTCTTTATATGAGCATCTCTGCTGTAGAACTAGTGTTATTTAGCTGCCTTTTTTTTCTTCTTACCAAGTCAGAACAAAAGTCTCTTTTACTGCAGTTTTGTGAACTTCATGCAAATGGCAGTTTTTACACATCAATCGTCAGTTTAATAACACTAATGATAAGAGGGGAATTAATGGTAATGGGATGACTGTTTGGCAAACAAATCAGAGTTTATAGAGAAGTTTCTATGATGTCAAACTTTACAGCCCTGTGTTATCAAAAGCACTAGCAGTGAGAATTAAGATTAAACCACTGATTCGTTAGCAAGCTATTCTTACTAAACCACAGCTTTCCTGTACCAAGATTGATCATTTAGAAATCCATTGTATAAGATGGGAAGAGATAGCGAGAATTTTCTGGGACAGCAGGGAGTCATTTACACAACAAAATACATTTGCCAGGGGATACCAATCTGACTGAGCAAGCTCAATATTTCCCTCAGTTAAAGCAATACTTGTTAGTCTCCCAAGCTTCCCTGAGGCATAGAGTTTGGTCATTCCTTCTTCTCTATCCCACTCTTGCAATCACGGTGCTTTTAAGCATTTAAAGTCCAGTTTTGGACCTATCACTCCCATGAGCAGCCCTGGTGACTTGACGGGTGCTAGTTCTAGGCGTTCAAGCTGCAGGACCAAGCATGGGAAGATTAAAATGGCATCATATGAGTAGCCAGGGCCGTGAGAACTAATGGGTCTTCTGCGGATTGATGGATAACTACAAAGAGCCACATTCTGAAAACCTGGCTTGATCATGACTGCAGGAATGACACTAAATACAAGAAAAAACATTTGCTTTCCCAACATGCAAAAAACCAGATGTGTCAAAATGCCACAGGAGAAGTGAGTGACACAAGATTTTTAATACTACTACAAACAAGTGCTTCAACAGGCATAGTAGTTTCCCATGACAATGATGGTCTAAGGACAAACTTTACATCTCTAACATCTGAATTCCCCTTTTTATCCAGACAGACAGACAGACACAGTCCTACACCCTGGGCCACTCCAAACCAATTCTAATGTGGGAAGTATAGATAGAAATAAACTTTGCTTCCTCCTACTCACCTTTGGCTATGATCAGGACCCACGAATAAATTTCTCTACTATTGAATCCCATCCTACACAGGGCATTTTCTTTTGCACAGATGCCTGAGTGCTTTTTCACACTGTCTGTGGGTGTGATGCTTTGGTTTCCAGCTACAGGCTGTAAGAGCTGAACCTCTTCTATGGACACATTTGAACTGCAACCTTCCTAAGGTCGGCACCCTTCAGTTTGGCCAAGCTTTCTGGTTAATGCTCCAACAACTTGAATCAGCATTTCCATGTAAAGAACCCTGTGCTAAGGACTGTTAACTGTGATCCATGTCCATCCTCCTGCCTTGTGAGGGCTTTGCTGAAAATCAAGTTTTGGGAAGGAGAAATGAAGCCTGCTCCCTTATCATTACCTATAGCATGTACTTTTAGTGATGCTTTTCATAAGTAGGCAAGTGGAAAAACATGCTTTTTAAGCAGGACAAAGTCTGCTGAAGTTTTACAAGAAGCCCCAAGACAGGCAGAGCTTATTATGTACTGCAGGAATGAAATGTAGCATCTTTGGGGAGCAGCTGTTTTATCATTGAGCAGCAGTTTGGGAGAACTGTGGGAGCTGCGCTGTCTCACCCATGAGGAGACCAGGGAATTACAGAGCGTATAGGTGCTGTCTGCATGTGAGGTCAGAGGCAGAGCAGAGTTAAGCCCCATCTCTAAGGTACTGCCCCTGTGCAGGTGGATGTAATGGGTCATTACAGAGAAAAAAAATTGCCAAAAATAACAATTCCACTCAACACCATCACTGCAGCTGGAAGAAAGGTGGCATTAGCAGTGGGGTTTAGTGGGCAACAAGCAGAACAGTGTGAGGAACACACGTACGATGCATCAGTGCATTCATGCTGAAAGGGATGACGTCTCTGGATTTTTGCTGTTTTGTCACCACAACATCGTGCTTCCATCTGCTCACATGGATCTCACCAGGCCTCTGAGACCATAAAGTTTGTGTCCCGTGGTCTGCTGCTGCTCACCACAGTCCAGCCCTTCACTGTCAGTGAGAACAGTAACAACTCACCTCTCCCCACAAACCTACACTAGAATTAGCTCACAAGCGAAACTCAGCCCAAAAAGCAAGCACTCAGTCAAATGAAGCAACAAATAAAAAACACAGCTTGAGCTGAGAACATATGACTAGATTTTTCCCCAAGTCTGAAGGAGTCCCAATTACTAATGAAAAAATGAGAGCTGTGCATGCCCAAACCTTTAACTGCAGGCTGGTATCCACTTCAGACATCATCTCAAAAAATGCTCTTACTTCATCAATACATGTGAAACTCAACCAAAAAAAAAAAAATTTAAAAGCATCTGAAAAGCTTTGCATGGTAAATATCAGAAAAACACTGCTTTCCAACCCTGCAGCCAGTTGTTCTATAATATCTTCTGCTTTGTGCTGACAACCTTTTTTCCCTCCAATCATTCAGACACAATGCCTTCAGGTCTGTCTAAGTAATGTAATTTACTGGAGTGGAATTCCCTTGATACCTTCTGCAGCACTCAGTGACAGTATCATTTATACTCTACACTGTCATGCCATGACACTGATACATTGGCTTTCATCCCTCATTCAGCGCAGAGGGTGCAATTTCACCTTCCATTGTGCCCTTCTGCAGACTGCGCGTACAAATTCCCTCCATTCATTCCTAATTACAAACCTCTGCTGAAATGCTCTCGTTAGATTTATATTTCTCACTCCAAAGTGTCAATCTTATTTGAAAATTCCAATTTTCTGGGAGATTCATCCATTAGCAGCAACCTCCAAAGCATTCCTTAACCGAGTGCATTAAAAGCGAAGCTGGCAGAGCAGAGACTCACTTAAAATACACCATTACAGCAAATCTCCATTGCTAACGTTTTTGCATTATTTGAGCAGTGCAATAAGGAGCCTGTGACTGGCCAGCTCTGCTCCTCCAGCAGCGACTGCTATAAGCCAGCAGTCAGCTGTTGTGTCCAGCTCTGCTCCCACTGTGAGGCTGCACCACATCCCTAAGCATCTGCCACTGCTGCCATCTCACAGGACCTCACGTACAGCATGAGGTGACTCTTCAAAGGACTCCAGAAACTGAGAGCCACAGAAGGAGTTTATGACAACTGCAAAAACGCCTGAGTACAGCTTGTTTGCTGCGGTAAAATTAAAAAGAAAACAACACCCCAAGCTCGGGGTTTCCCGAGGTAGCAGTTCTGCTCTGCAACCCAACAGGTTGTTAGAGCTCTTCATCTGAAAATTGTTTGGGTCACTTACACTATTTGAAATTTAGTGGCCATGGGCAGGACTGTTCTCTTCAAATGGTGTACAGAAAACACAGCTTCACACACTCCCCAGAGCAGCTCTACAAGTAGTTAAAAAAACCAAAAAGAGATCCTTCTACCTCTTCAAGAGAAAGTTAAACACCTTAAAAACTTCATCACCATACAAGGGAAAAAATGAAGAGCCCAGCAGTGGGTACTGATAGTTGCACAACGCGCCCTATATGCCATCTCTAAAAATAGCCTGTGTGGTGATACCCCTGGAAGAGACCAGCATGTCTCACCCAGCTGGAAAGTGCAGCCGCCGCTCGAGTGCCACTGCCACATGACGCACATGTTGCACTCTCTCCTGCCGGTATCTTCAAAGCCATCAGGTTTGAACTCACCTGCAGCAGGCACAGCAGTAGGAAATAAAGGGCGGGTGGGGAGCAAAAAAACCCCACCTCTATGACTGTACTGAAAAAGGAAAATTTCACAGAGAGATACTACAACAATCAATTAGATTGCTTGTCAGCATCTGGTCACCTACAGGACTGAGACATGTGGGTGATTATACCAGATGTAATGTAATTCCCTGCAGCAACCACTGTGGGGGAAACTAATCACTGCTAAAGTTTTTCCTGTTCCCACCTGAAACATTTAAGGTCTTGATTACTGCATTAGCTCTCTTGCCGTTCGTACTTGGTATCAAGGCAAGAGCTGGTCCAGCAGGCAGGCACAGATGTAAGAGCAGAAAGGCACGTTTCAGCAAAAAGGCAAAAGACAGCAATGACAGGCACTGAGAACTCTGAGGAAAAGGGGGAGGATTACACCAAGCTAATTTAAAGGGATTTCATATTGCCTAACGAAAGACTCACCACTGACAGCGTGACTAGTCCATGGAACAAGCATGTGTGCCTCTAAGTGCCCCCAGCACCCCACATCCTCTGCACCACGTGGTGTTACTCAGAGCGAAAACCTATTGTCTTATGCAGCCTGATTTTCAAGACCAACACCTCTGCTACACTGCCAAGCCTGGCGAAGCTGGGAAGGTCACGAAGTGAAGAAAGTGGTGATGCTCAAGCTGCCACACAGCAGAAAGCAAGTTTTCAGCATGTACCTTTGGTCCTCTGGCTCTTGGATAGATGCTCCCTCTACTCATCCATCACAAGAATGACATCAGACATGCACAAGCACAGGCACACTCATTCTCTGGAAATGCCACAGCGACTTAATGAGTGTAGCTGGGACAGCACCAAAGCTGACACCACGAAGCTACAAATTTCCCTGCATACACTGACATTTCTCTTTAATATTTCTCTTGGCCATGTGCTGACATATCAATTAATGTGGTCAGAACAGATTTAGTATCTCAAGATACTGCAGCTAATTTAGTGGATTCCTAACCAGTGCAACTACCTGGAAAAGCTACCAAGACAGCATATTTCAATACTGTCACCCTAAAAAGCAAACTAAAAGGATTTTACATGCCAAAAGTTAACCCTGAGAATTTGTTTCTTAAGTTCAGCAGATTTGTATAAATTTCCTTTTTTTTTTTTTCATTTTCTTTTCCTTTTTCTTTGCCAGAAGATGAAGTTCTGGATCAACAGTTCAAGGAATACCAGTGAAGTTTTGAAAGGCTCTTTCAGTCCTCTCCAAAGCTGCTTTTTACAGAGAGCAGAACAATTCTTCTGAAATTCTTTCATCACTAACTCTTAATAATGCACTAAGCCTAACTACTTTTTCTTTTTTTTTTTTTTCCAAGTAAGTTGAATTAACACAGCAGACCACACCACAAGCAAGCTCTGACTCTCCTTCCAACACAGACCCATTTACAAGCATTTAAGCCTAGGACTCACCCACCAGACAGAGGAGAAGCTGCAGGCGAGCCAGTCATCAGAGCTAAGTGAAGTATTATGCTTACTCTACAAACGCTGAAGCATTTGAATCTTATTTTTAGTTGTACACAAAGGGCAATAAATGGAAAATCTTAACTGTAACCACTGCTTTTTCATGGCCACCCACACTTCCAACACCTACAGCAAGAGTATATAAATGCAAAAACTCCAAAACTCATGGCTCATCTGAACAAGGGATGCAAAACAAACTCATCTGAAAAGGCGATGCTGTTATTCTTTTTCCAGTATCTAGAGTGCCATTATATTCTGTTAAATATCAAAGACAGCTATTTGCATGTTGTGTGAACCTACTGCCCAGCATCCTGTTGGGTTTTCATACATTTAATAGTTGTTTTTATCTCAGTTACCTGGTAGAGTCCTTCTCTAAGTTAGCTGACCACTGACTGACTTTCAAATGATGAAGTAGAGAAGGTGCCTGCCCCTACTTCTCAATTTCTGCTCCCACTGCTCAAACTACTGAGGTACAAGGAATTAAGGCTTCACTTACCTGTGAGAAATTATGCTGAATACCCTACCCAGAAACTGGCAATTTAAAAAAAAAAATCCCTTTACACTCATAACAGTAGAAGAACTTCAAACAAATTGCTGTCAAGTATGATTTCATTGTGTTTAAATCCACTTTACTTCAAGTCACTTTGCAAATTAAAAACTCTTGGGTCTACTATGATGCCAGTTTACTCACCTGTGTGTCCTATGCCTGATTCTTTCCATTTACAGAAAGTAACACAAGCATGAACCTAATTATCATCTGAAAACCTGAAGACAAGTAACTTAACTAGCTGAGTAAAAACAAAAATAAAGGAAGAAAGGTCTGTCTTAAAACCAGACTCAACAGAATGATAGGTAATGCCATTTCGGGGATGGTGAGAGTGAACAATCTTGTGCCATTAATCACCTTGCTATCGCTGAAAGTGCAAGTTGTTACAGCAAAAAAATCATCCAATACAATGCTTTTATGTCTCAGCTCTTTGTAAATCATAAGAGGAAACACGTCCTATCAGCTAGCAATCAATATTTAAATAAATGATCAAAGACGAAGTGCTGGCTCCAGAAAAATGTGCCTTTACCTGCCCTTGCTCATCAATTGCCCGCTAGACTCAAAAGCGCATCACCTTCCTGCAGCTCCCGACAAGCCAAGGGCAGAGCCAGGTGCTCTCCACGCACGCTGACGAAATCAGGTGTGTGCTTTTCTGCCGAGGATTTAGGTCGCAGGACCTGTGTGCGGAATGCTGCAGAAACACGGGTATCTAAGTATTATGAAAATAAATGGGTCATACACCACTGAGCTAACAACCACACCACCCCCAAGCCGGGTACTGAATGACTGTGCAGGGTTCTGCCAGAGAGGAGAGGTTGAACCAGCAGTGAAAACAAAACTGATGCGGTGAGATGGATTTTACTTTTTCACTAGTTTGGGTTACAGAGAAAGTCGGTCTTGCCATCACCATCTCTCAGACTTTTCTGTAAAAAAAATAATAATAAAGCAATGTACGGGCAGGTAAGCTGTCCTGCAGAGATGGGCCAGCGTCTCAACCCCTTGGGTAAGGGGAAGTGCCACCAGCCCTTGTCGGAGGGAGGGCTGTGACTCAGTCCCTTGGGCTGGCACATGCACACACCCGGGCTGTCACCTGCCGCAGCAAAAAATAAAAGTCCTCGCCACAACACGGCGGCCACATGGGAAACACAAAGTAAACAGATCAATGACACCACGCGCCCACGCAGCCCATGGTACGGCTGGGGCAACGAACAAACAAACCCGTGGTCAATGGCAACAAGGGCAGAGGTGTCAGAATAATTCAGTTTCATATGGCACACTATGCTGCAACAAACACCGCTGTCCTCCTCTGTTGTTACCAGCTGAACACAAGCAGAATGCTCCTCCTGGCCATACAAGCCCATGGTTGCAGTGTGTACCCAAATGGGGATGCCTCTGGCATGGGAGTCTCCATCAGAAACTTCTGGAAAGGGGTGTTGGCTCTCCACCCTCACACATGTGCACACACAGCTGCTGTGCGTGAAGCTACACCAGAGCTTTTCAGACCATATTGGTTATATTTGCCCAGATAAATATTTTACTTTAAAAATATATATGCAGACATATACATAACTTACATAAATACATATATTACATTCCTATATACATGCATATGCATATCTAAACAAAAAATATATTCAGTCAATAGATGTATTTGCAGCAAACACTTATCAAAAGCTGTCCTCAGTCACCTAGGCTGGGGGTGCAGCCTGTTTCAGGTACATAGGCACTGATGGTGCCAAGGAGCACCTGATCATACCAAGGGACGGATGCAGTACTGGCAGTGGTCAACACCTTTACGAATCCTCAAGAGGGGGGCAGTGGGGCAGATTAGTTGTCAGCAAAGATTTCCCCTAGATCTCAGGAAAATGGTTTTTGGCAGTTGTGAGTGTGATGTCCAGAGCAGGATGCCATGAGAGATTGTGAAGGTCCCCAAGGCGGAAGATGCTCAAGGTACAGAGTCCTGCTATGTCAGTACCATAAAATAGGTAAGAAAATGCCTTCATTTCTATAAAACCAGCACTCCGACAGAAAAATCATGACATGCAGACATGGCCACATCTTGCATCCAGTAGGATAAACCCAACAATGTCCTCAAGGATGGTCACAGCACTTGGGCAGAGGGTTTGGCACTGATAGTTAGGAGTGTTTGGTAAGTCACTGTTCAAAGTAATGTGATTTTGCCTTCAGAAATCTGATTTCCTTCTTAATTTTGTCAAGTTACCTGACCTTTAAGTGCAGATTTTAAAAAAGATACATTTTTCCCAGGCTGTGGTAGTAGGCGGGTGACAGACATTTAAGCACCAAAATCTGCATATTAAAATTTTTCATTATTTACATCTGCCTACAGATGGTCATGGGACATATTTCAAGAAATCGTTCTAAAATTTTTTAAAATACTCTAAAGAACTCATATCTAGAAAATGTGAAATTCCTGTACAGAGGTTTCTGAGTTTTGGGTTGCCTTATTTTTTTTATGCTGTATGGAGCACTCACAGGCCCTTGCTGAATTCTCAGCATTGCATAAGCAGCACAAATTTGGTCTATTTATTAGATGCAGGACATTGATTGGGATGTTATTTTCGCCACTTTTAAAGGAAAACATGTGTGTAAAACAAAGCGAGAAATGTGACCAGAGTGTAGGCACTGCCAGGAATAGCTGCCCGTCTCCACTAGGATGCCAGCAGCCCTGCCCCGACATCTGCTCCAAGGGACAGCCACATCCCCAGTGCCTGGGCAAAGCTCCATATGTACTCTGCCACTCGTGTTTGGGATAACAAGTGGAGAGCCGCTCAGCAAAGAGCACAGCTTCTACCCAAAACCTCATTATAATATGTTCAGTCTCACCTACACAGGATTAAATTCCAGAGGACCTGGAGAAATAGATTTTTTTTAGTAGTATCTTGGCACACGCAGCACAGCAAGGCTTTTCAATATGCTCCATCAGAACAAGGAAGGTACCTTCTGCTTACATCAGTAAGCATTCTTTATGTGGAGATCATATCAATCATAGTAGTATTATAAAAACTAAATAATAAATGGAATGTGGGGAAGCTGTATTTGTTTATGAAAAACACTGCACCCTGGCAAAAGCAAGAACAACACAGTTGTTACAGCTGCGTCAACCTTGTTCAACTGCTCTTTCCAACTGGGCTAATTAACAAGGGCAAGTTCGCTTCTTTCTATGGAAATTGCTATAACAAGGTAACTGTTACAGGCAGAGTCTGTCATCAGAAATAGTCAGACAGTGGGAAACACTGAAAAATCAAATAAGCAACCGGCTGCTTGCCCTCGCATCTGCCTGTGCCAGCACGGATCCGCACACACAACGGGTGCCACCCCAGCCAACAACCTGCCAGGTGATGCTTGTTTTTTCTAGGAGTTAGAGCACACACCATGTTTTTAAGACGACCCATATCTCAAGCACACAACATAATTAAAAGAGAAGGAAAAAAAAAACCAAACCCAAAGTTAAAAACATGTAAGGAAATCACATATTTGATAATGGCTCCTACATCCTTACACTGGTTTTCAAGTTCATTTAGTCCTCAGACCCCATTTCGCTGTTGGAAATGGAGACATCCGATTATTTGCAGCACAATAAAATGCAAGACAAAACCTCCTATGCACTTCTTGGAATGAGAGAGGGGATTTTTTTCCATTTATGTCCATTCAATTTCTGTCTGCTTTTTCAAGTCCCCCAACAAGGATGATATTTTTAAAGTTTGTTCCTCTGGAACTGTTTCTATTAGTGAATTTGCAAGGTGCCTGATGATTAGCTTTTCAAACGTCATGAAAAAAGCCTGTAAAAAATTGTGAATAAGGCTTCCAAACCTCATAGGAATAGTGCTAAGTAGGACTAATGAACAACAAGTTATTTCTGCCTGCCTAACTGTTAGAACTCATATTTTCAAGTTTTCCTCCCCTAAGACAAGCACTAAAAACAAATTTCAAGTCAGATCCAAAGTTTTCCTGTAGCCTAATGATTCCTGCTATTGAAGATTTGATTAATAACTACACCATATATTGCCAACCCCACAAGGAAATGGCAACACTTCCTTTTTCGGAAAACAAAATCAAACCCACACCTTGTAAGGCCTCATTCACAGTGAAATACTGCCCAGACTTTCTCCACTGCCTAGTTCTTCACCATTATTTTTGCTGATACTCATCATACCAGAAAAAAAATTCCCTCTCTTTAAAACACTATCCTCTTTTTGCAGTGGACTTCTTTTGTTTTAAATAAATCTCTTAGTGTCACATAAGCAAATAAAGCACCTCAAATAAAGGTCTATTTCTAATGTAAATGCTTCAGTTCCAAAACACTCATGTCCTGAACTTGGCAGCTGTGGGGTGTCCCACCCTCCAGACAGCCCAGACCATCATGCCATCCTTACAGGCTTCTTCCAGCTCAGAACACAGAATTAGGGTTAGAACTGCTGACAAATTACAAAGGGTCAAACCAATTTCCCCCCTCTAGAATAGCCCACCAATTCCATGCCGGGATGATGCTACACAAGATTCCAGAGGAGGACTTAGCCATCATAGGATGGGGGATGAAATATGTGCACAGAACCACAGTCACTCCCCATCTTGGGAGAAAAATCAAAGCACAACATGTACTGGGAACTTCGACCCAGCCTGAGGAGACAGGAAGGGGTCTGCTGTCCCCTCAATCTCCTCTGTCCCTAGGAAATCGGTGCACAGCTTTCTCCATCTTCCTGCAGAGGGAATTGGGAGGAGCACCTAATTCCACCTGGAAGGAGCTGCAGGTGGCAATGAAGGTATTATTAATGCTTACAGAACCTTCTGGCGCTGCAGGCTGAAAGAAGCAGCAGCATCAGGGCTCCTCTGAGGGAAGTATTCTGGGAACAGCAAAGGAGAAGGATATGGATTTTATTATGGGAGAAATACAGGGATGCCTGCAGTCCTACTAGGCAAATGATGGCCTCCAAACTCACATGGAGTATGTGCAGCTTTGGAATGGCACACTAAGGTAAGTGTACATGCATCCAGTTGCAAAGAACCACAGTGCAGTTAGTGCAGTGGGGTGCAGAGAGCTATTTTAAGTATTTCTGTGGTTTACTGTCATAGCAGAACACTTAGAAAAGCCTTAAAAATGACAATCACTATCTAAGTTAAAAAAGCAAGTAACTACTTCAATAACAATTTATCCACCACCTAATGTTTGCAGTTGAATTACACCTTTTACAGTGTTTTTATAAAGTGTGATATTTACTGCCTTCACTTTGCCTCCCCAAGACCTTTTCATTCCTTTTTCTTTCATTTTTTTTTCTTTAAATAGAAAGGAATTTGATTCATGACTTACATGTAACTTTTCTAGGTTCTGTGCTGGCTAAAATGTTCTCACGATGCAGGGAAGAGGATCAATGGAGAAATTACAAGGCTGCAGCAATCCATTAAGCGACCCTCCAAAGTTCTGTAGGGCAATGTCCTGACAACTCACTTGTAGCAACCTAAAATAAAATAAAGCGGAGCATTAAAAAAAAATCAAGCACTGAATCTTCACAAACCCCTGTTTGTTTTTTCCATCTAATTCTAAAAGAAAGTTGTGGTGCCTTTTCTTTTTTTAAACACAGAAGGTCTTTATGTCAAACATGACAATTACATCATGTCCATTACATACTTTCTCCAACCTTTTAACTTTAGATACCTTGCAACAGAGACTGTTTTCCTCACATTCATATAGCACCCAAACATATGAGACCTCTGAGAAGTAGTTCAGAACAGATAATCTAACACTTCTGTGATTATTCTACCAGACCATATCACAGGTATATGCATACTTATGCATACATACTAAGGAATTCTTTACTGTCAGGGTTGTGAGGCACTGGAACAGGCTGCCCAGAGAAGTTGTGGATGCCTCATCCCTGGAAGTGCTCAAGGTCAGGCTGGATGAGGCTTTAAGGGTCAATTGGAAGGTGTTCCTGCCCACAGCAGCGGGGTTGGAAATAGATAAGCTTTAAAGCTCAACCTAAACCTCCCCATGGTTCTGTGAAACTGCACATCACACCAGAAATGTGTTCCAACAAAACCAGCAAAATTATCTAGCAGACTTTAAATATTAATTAATACTGGCTTTTGTCAAAGTTTTGCTTTGCTTTCATCAAGGAATTTAAGTAAGGAAAAAGAAATTTGTTCCTTTGTTTCTGCTTTATTCCGGGGAGTTTCAGAGAAGAAACACCACCAGTGTAGTTTGGTATCCTTGGGTTAATGCAATGTGTGTCATATTCCTCCAGTCACCCTAAAGCAAAGCTACCTGTCATTCCATGTGAAACGAAACCTGGAGAGAGAATAAAGTGTTCATCTGCCCACAACAAATTCACTGTGCTGCCACACAGTCCCTGGAGGGGAGGCACTCCAGGACAGGGAGAGGTGGTGAGAGCAGGGCTGGGGCCAGGGGGCTGGAAAGGGGGAGTGAACACCCCAGCACCTGAATCCTGGCATCACTGCACAGCCCAGATCCCACACAACGCACATCCCAATCCCAGACTCTGGAAAAGGCTTCCCCAGTTATGAAGGAAATGGTCACACTCTGAAGTAGTTGGGCAGGAAATACTTGTGGAAGGAGAAGTAATCAGTTTTAAGCTACGGGGGTTTTCAAATTGAAGTTTTCAAGTTGCCAGAGCCCGACACTTTACCCTTTTCCTGGAAAAAAACATTTGAATGCTCAACTACTATTTACTCCAGTAAAGTTGGCAATTGGGAGTGGAAAGGAAGATGGCTTTCTTTTGAAAAGAAAGGGACAGGAGGGGTACAAGCAGTGGCATGTATCTATCTTCCCGGGTTCACTGCAAAGGATGTGTCTTCAGCATTACCACAAACTAAAGCTAGATAAAGGGGGAGGTGAAGGAGATGAAAATAATCCCTAAGAGTTTAGATTTATTTTTTAAACTACTATTATTTTTCCAAAACTTTCAAAATTAACTCTTCAGGAAAAGTTCTGTTTTCTCAAGAGATGTCTACTATGTCTATTTAAGGCTAATGCCTATTTATGACTCCATAAAAAAATAACAAAAAGCAGTGCAAATGAGATTTGATTGCTATTTTTTACTAAGGATGCTGTTCCTGTTTAAAAAGTTCAGTATTTTCTGAGAACCGATCCTATAGCATTTTACTCCTAGCTTTGCAGAGACTTGGTACACTTATGAAAAAGTAGCTTTTTTTCTTCTGGATGGCACCCTTGTAGATGATTTACCAACAGATGCTCAAAATATTGCTATCTTTAAAGAAAACCTAATTGGGTACTTGAAAAGACTCATGAGGCTATGCTAGGAACACAATGCTTATGTTTCTTGAGTTTATATAGTTTTCTCCAATTGGGCATAACGTTCATTGACAGACTGTAAATACCAAATATTTATGGTCACAAACATACATTATCTAAATTGCCTATAAAACTAAAAATATAATCTCCAAATCTGTTCAGTCATAAATCACTTGTACAACAAAAATAACTGTTGCTTACTCTATGGTCAAAGGAATAAAGTCAGAGAAGGCTCTGTGTTTTCTAGGGTACGTTAGTTTTTTGAGCTAAAATTGCACTTGCCCCAGCACATAAGAAGGAAAGGAGAATAAACAGAGCTGGGAAACAGGGAAACAAATTTTTTTTAAAAGGGGGGGGTGGGGAGTGGGGAAGAGAAGACTTTTCAGCACCACGGAAGCTTTTCTGAGAAGAGCTGATTGATGTTGACTGCTGTAGAAAGCATGAGGCTGCATCCCAAACATTTCATTCCCTTCTGCAAATGTCTCACTCCATATCTCGCCCCAAGTTCCCCAGATATTCTTGCCCTGTGTGGGATGATCCAGCCAGCATCAGGTTTTACACATGATCTAAAAGACTAAAGCAGGAATCTCTCTGCCCAGGGGTCAGTTTAGGGTAGAATGAAACCTAACCGCCGCCTATGGTCAACATGAGGGCTTCTTCAAGCTTTCCATTCAATAAAGGACTTTTTTTTTTTTCTGAAACAGACAAATTATTAAAGGCGAAACTGTTGCTACAGCTGCAAACTTACAGCAATACATGAAAACTGAGCTTATATGAAATGAAGAGCCAATGGTGCATCTATTCAAGAGGCCTTTCAGAGGTTTAACATGCTGATTGACCGGGTTTACAGGATTGGGAGGAGCTGGATCTTAGGCAGGGGAAGATGTACTCTCTGCTCCAAGGCTTGCTCACATCAAGGTCTCAGTGCTCAGCACAGACCTGCACATGTGGGCCATCAGGTACAGGAGCATGAGAAGCCACAAAATCATTGTCCTATGTCAACTTGAAGACCCAGCTCCTGAAGTCTCAGAGGTTGCAAGAAAACCTTATATTTATTTTAAAAATAAGTATCCGCCTTAATGGCGTGCAGAGAAATCTAGAAAAGTTACAATACTTCAAACTGTACATTATACATTTTTCTGGTCTTTTTAAACTTATATTGTTTAACAACCTCTTGCACAGATTTGAACCAGGCTACCTTTTTTCCTCCTTTCTGATGGTTTTCAGTACTGCTTGGCAGCTGAAATTAGGATTAAGGAACGCAAATGTAAAGGTGGACACACCAGACACTCAAACTGGCAGAATAATGTGTGAAGTTAAAAAAGCATCTACTACAATAAAACACCTTCCAGTCTGGATTTCTGTTACATGGAGAGAATGTCTCAAACAGAGGTTTTGTTTTTAATAGAGCTTTAATGCTTAAGAGGAGGAAAACTGGCAAGCTCTTCAGTTTGCAATGAACAAATCAAGAAAGATGAGAAGAGCACAATGAATGTGCCTGCCTATTATTCTGGTTATAATGGAAGATGTTTCAGACACAGAAAGTCATGTAGTCCCGCTCAAGAAAACTGGAGAAGTAGGGTGGGCAATGACAGAGAAAAGCAACAAATACATAAATGCAACAAATACACAAATGAAACAAATACACAGTGGATTGTTTACACCAATGTTCATCATAGGCATGTAAAATTAGGGCTAAGTAAAGTGTACCATAAAAACAAGAGAAGTTGGTGAGCTTCTCTCAGACATGGACAGGGGAAAAATAAATTAAGAAAGGCTGCATACCTGCAAGTAGGGAGAAGTGAGCACAGATGTGCAAACAGAGCTGAGATTTTCTGAAGCAGTGCCTCGCTGCTGTGCAATGATGCTTCTTACATGAATGTGTGCAGAAATTGGTCCCAGTGAAGTCAAGGACCCTGGTTTGTTACATGCAACACTATCACAGATTAGAAAATGTTTTTTCTTTACATTTTGTGTGGGTTTGAGTGAAGAAAATTTCTTTCTGTTTGAAATAGCTTCATTCGAACATTTGTAACTTGCAACTGCTTGAAGGGTCGCCTGAGGCTGAGAAGGAATTTGCAGTGCTCCTGACATCTAGTGCATGATCTCTCACTGAAATCTGTAAATTAAACTCCAGATGATACTGATACCTATGTCAGAAAAGACACATGGTCTGCTTCACGCTCAGTGCACTTAATTTCCTCATAATAACCTGCTCGGTTACTCCAAAGGGATGGAACATGCTCATCCATCACTCCTGCTTGTGCCCACGTGCACCCTTTACCCAAGGGCAGCCAAAACCAGGAGATGGGAGGGCACAGCAGCTTCCTCCCTGGTGCCCACGGGTGGGATGCAGAAGACCAGCACAAATGAGGAGGTATGGACCAGAAACAGGCAGGTACCCATCCCAGGACTGCAAGGACTGGCTCTGCAGTGTGTTCCTATCTGGGCAAGCCGTGTTGACAGTCAGAGGAGGTGAAACTGAGCTGTTCCCTCAGATAATGGCAAAACAATGTGAGGAACCAGTCTGGCTAGAAACAGTGACTGAAGTAATCAGGAGAAGCATCAAGACAATAATTTTTTTCTGGCTGCAGAGAAAGGTAGCTGCTCTGTTCTGGGCTGGCCAGGGAAGCACTCTGAAGTCTGCAAACTGGATTTTCCTGAGCTACACTTAACAAAAACAATTAGGCTTAAACAGAAAACCTTCAGAGGAGCTAAGGAATATGCACAGGGGGAATTTTCCAGCCTTCCTTGTCCTCTGGTTACAGTTAGCTCCATGACACATCAGCCAGGCTGGGCTAGAAGAGGCATAAGGCTGTAGTTAAAGAGTATCGCCACAGGAACTTGTAAATATTTTCATGTAAAACCTGAATTATTTTCTTGTTGGAATATACTTGACTTAAAGCCACCACTGAAAATATTTTATCTTAGGGGTATGACTCATGAAAGAATGGCTAGGTGTGAAAGGAAAGTTAATAGACACTGTGAGAAAGACACCCTCCAAGAACATAATCAAATGACATAAGATGAATATTTATGCTGCATGCAGTAAAAGCAATAAACAGCACAAGTCACAGTCTAATACTTTGTGTCAGATTTGATGAAAATTCAGATATCTGGCTTATTTCTCCTTAAGGGCTCGAGATTTTGGTTAACACACATGCAAACAGGAGAAAAAGAGATGGTTCAGTGACAAGGATGAGACTGCAGTCCCTGAGCCTGGCATCTTGGAAGATGATACTGGAATAGTCAGCACTAGGTTTCTCAGATAAGGATGCTTCCCAGGGTGGCACAGAATGATGCAGCCTACTAGGTTTATGCTCCAGGACTCCTGCCCCAACATACGTGAGCCACAAGAACACACTCCTGCCCTGCCATGCCAAAAGGATGTTCCCCTGTTGAACAATTATCACAGTCAGACTTTCACTGTCAATTGTTTTTAAAAAATGCGAATTGAGAAAGCAGTTAACATATAGAATGAAAGAACGGGCCACAGTCAACCACAAAAACTTCCCATAAGGTTCAGCATGTGGGAAACAGATAAGTAAATGCTGCAAAAGATGAACAATATTTAAGTATTAACACAAATGTTTATTTTGGGAAGGTTTATCTGGCATTTCTACTGGTTTTCCTCCAAGCTTTAATACAAAAATAACTATGTCTAAATGCAACCAGGAGAGATGGCAGCAGCTCAACATTGCTTCCTTTTCTCCTCTGTACTCAGAAAAAACCCCTACTGTCTTACAGTGTCACACAAACTAATTTTCAGGCAATTCAGAGTGAAGCCAGACATGCACTTGTCAGTTCAGAAAGTTCAGTCAGTGGTCTCATTTTCATCAGCCAGTGAAATGAGGACAATATATGTGCAACAGCAGGGCAGGAGAAATACAGGTTTTCTCCAGGGTGTACAGCTAGTCCCCCATGTTATAGCATGAAGTCAGGAAATTATCCTTTAAGTCACATAAATGCTGGATGCAATAGCTGCGCATCAAACTATGAAGAGGGAGCCCATGCTGATGGATGTACGCAGCTACTGTGAGTCTGCACAAGCTGTGGGGGGCTGAGAGTGGGCAAATGCTTCATCTCCCATAAAGGAGCTGCCTCTCAGCTTCTCTGTTTTCACCTTCACACCAAGAGGGGAAAGTCAAAAGACCTGAAAATGTTTTGTGGGTAATCTTCAGTGGTCTTTAGAAATATAAAAAGAGAAAGGCAGAAAGGTGATGGGAAAGAGGTTCAAAAATACATTCCCTCTTGGGTGAACTCAAGTCTGTTTAACAAGAAAAGCCAGAGAGGCCATGCACACTAATGCTGAGAAAAAGGAAATGGTAGTTCATTTTAGCCAGAGTCATAAATCTTACCAGCGAGCCCCTAACGGCAAAACGGCGAGCAGGGGAATTTTTATACACAGATAATTAGTTGCAATCTGATATCAGGTTTACTGTGCTATGCACTCTGTGTGTGCAATGTGTTCTCAACCTGCGAACCACCACTGAGGCTCTGACTGCCTTGCTGCCACTGGCTTTGCCAGAAGGCATGCAGCTGAAACTCCCAGAAACCCTCATAAAAAAAAAAAAAAGGTCAAGATGGAGATGGATATCTCTGCTCCACAGAACCCTTTCTGAGGTGAACCTAGAAAAATTCTTTCAGTGGGGAAAATGCACCGTGCTTATAAAATCACACTCTTTTGCTAGAGGGCAGATGGACCAACAGGACACCTTGTGCCACCATTAGCACCCTCGTCTGCTGAGCTACAAATACCACTCACAGATCCTGCAGAGCAGGCAGATGCTTCAGGGAAAAGGTTTATCCACCAAAGTGAGAAACAAAATGTGGCTGAGGAAATTTATCAGCCAAAAGCAGCTGTGAAGATGCCTCACAAGGACCAAAGGCAACTGGACATTCCCTCCCTCTGTGCTGGGAACAAGGCAGCCCACCCATCAGTGCTCATTCCTCGACATCTTTCTCTGTTTCAGAGAAGAGTCAAGGACTTCCACCAGCGACTGACATAAGCGAAGACTCCACCGCATCTAACAGTCAGACCGCACTTCCAGTCAAAGAAAAGCCACTTTTCGGTTTCTAGATGAGATGGTATCCAGGGGACATGTGCCAGCAGCACACGGGGCGTGCGAGGTGCCAGCGAGTGCCCCAGCACTTCTGACGATACCTTAGAAGGGGCCAATTCGGTGCAGATAAGGAGATCTGAAGCCTTCATCCCCAAAAGATGTCCAAGTTAGGAAACAGCCCAGAGAGGACAGCAGCTTGCAAAGAGACACGTCAATGAGCAAGGAGAACCCACTGTATCTGCATGAAGAGCTTCAAGGCTACTGGCCCCCACAGGCTACCCCAGTGCTTCTACCTATCTTCTGCCTGTCTTCTATTTTCTTTTTCATCCCCAACCTAGTGCAGCAGGGCAGACACACCGTATCACTGGATTGCACTACTCTGCTGATCCAAAATAGCTGGAGGCAGGTGGGGCTATGGGGCAGACCAGCTTTTTTTGCATGGCGTTAAGCAGCAGGTCTCTTGTCAAAGGCTCAGTTTGCTTGCTACCGTATGTTAAACTGAAAGACCAATCTGTATTTACTGCGCTAAACTACAATTATGAGGTTTTTTTAATCATTCAGCCTAATGGTATGCAGCTGTCGCAGAAATCTTTGAACACATCACTGGCTCTCTTTGAGCTGATTAAACAGATAAGGAACCATAGCCAAAAGACATGAAAGGATGAGTCCAAATTTCAAACTCTCAGCTGAGCAAAGAATTTCATTCAAAGGAATGTACAAAATGGAGGGGGAGGAGGTTCACAATGCAAATGAATGTTTTGTTTACTACTGATATAAACAGGTGAAATATATGGTTTAAAAATCAATGGACCCAAGCCTCAAAGTGGCACTGACAGGTGTTACATCTGCCACACCAATCTGTGTGGATGCCAATATTCATGTTAGTTCTTTTCCAACTGGAAATGAAGGACTTTCTTCCACAGGCATGCAACTTAAACTGAAGAAGCCTCCCTGTGATATTGAAGAGCTCCAAGGCCACAGCCTCTTCACCCAAACTGCTTCTGTTCAGTGTGTTTCTTCAGATAGCATGGCATTTATGTTTTTAAAATTCAGGACAGCTTAGTTTATTTGCTTTTATTTCTAGCATAATGTTTACTGTTCCAATCAGAACATTCTGTAATCTCATCTAAATGTTTTATTATTAATTGCTGCACCCCACACCCCACCCTTAATAATTATCCTCGGGAGAGGTAAACATTTCAACACAACTTACTCTAGTTAAAGCCATGAATATGCATTATTTATTTATTTAGGTAAATAGTAATTAAGAAAAATCACCAAACAGCCTTCTCTTTGAAACAGACTCTACTTCACCAGCCTTGCTGTGGGAATTGCAAATCCCTTAAGCACATCTATTACTTTGTCGTCCTCCACAATTGGTGGCCCTCAGACCCCACTACAGCCGCCAAGAAAGCAGTCCTTATGCTGTGCAACAAGTCCAAAGCACCCAGACTCAGTCTCAAGGATGAGCAGGAGTTACCCAGATACCAGCAGAGAAGAAAGGTGCCAGATGAGGACCAGAATGCTGCTATCACCCAATATGCTGATTTTTAAGTTAGCCCCGTGTGTCATACATATATATATATATATAGCATATATAACCTATGCTTGGGGAAATAAGCAGCTGAGTGACTCAGTTCCCCTGGTTTTCTTCCTCAGTATTACATTAACTCAAATATTACAACATCCAATCCTGCCCAATACTTCCACCAACTTCCACCCCACGCCATGACAAAATCAGGCAGCACCACAGGCTATGAGGCCACTTACAGGGAACTCAATTTTTTAAGCCAAAAGCATTAAGACACATCAAGATAGGCCTGACAGTTGATCATCCAGCCTAAAGGTCGCACCGGCGCTACAAGAGAGGAATCAAAACGCGTCCCAAAGACAAAGGGATTTTCGCAGATCTACAATTGTTAAGTAAATAGATAAAACTGCGGTCTGGGCTTTGTTTCAGTTTTCAAAGCTAATTTCCGGCCACCGTTCAGAGAAATACTTTGCATTTCCATTTCTGACTCACCCGCTTTAGCAAGTGCACTCGCTGGAATTACTAAGCATGGGATCTCGACAAAACATTTCGTTTTCTGAATCAAAGCGCTTTTCAATTTTACTGATGCTAACTAATCTATAACTTACCATGGTAACAACACCGGTGGGTGTGCAGGTACGGTCTGGGTGTGCAATGCAATGGGTCAGAGGACCCTTCTCCCACCGGGTGTCACACCAAGGCACGGGAACGCCTTCCAAATTCCACACAACCACTCAGAACACACCAATCTCTCACATCCCCACCAGAAAATGATACGCGCTCCCAGAGACATGTTTAAATGTCAGGTATGAATGAAAAGAATTCCTGAAAAGAATCTGTTATGAAACCGAAATTCGGAGATCGCCGCAGCGCTGTGCCTAAGTTGAGTCATCAGTTCCCTTTACAGCCTAATAATTGACACTGCCTTGATCAGAATGACTGATCTGAACGTTGCTTTGTGTTTGCGCATTTTTGTTGTGTGGTTTGGGTTTTTTTTAATTAAAAAAATAGATTTCTTATGTAAACAAACCATCTTTCATCTTGCAGGAGTGTTTGTATTCTTCAGATCATGGGAAACATCTGTCAAAACCAGATTTTGCTCTCCTCAGTCAACTCGATACAGTGTTAATCAGACTGTATTACAAAGAAACTAAAAACGGGTGTTGTTATGGGAAAAATACGCTGCCAACTCACAGTGGAAGCACTGATTTTATTGCACTTTCTTGGGATTAAATGCTGCAAAGATTATTAAAAGAGTTCCCTCCTTCCCCTGAGGGATCTCTCCCCCAAAGGAAACCCTGGGAATTTAAGTGCTGTTTTCTCCTTTCTTTGTGAGCTTCTCCAAAATTAACTACCTTCCAGGAAGAGACAGATGGGAAAGGAATCAATGTTCAGTGAAACTTCAGAGCATGCCGATTTCCCACCTTTTGACAGCGGTACTCGGATAATGGAGTGATTCTCCTTCTGATGTTTTCAACAAACAAACACTCCCACGCGTTTGCGTCCCGCAGGTCACACCTCCCCAAAATGATTCATTAAGTATTTTCACATCTAAACAGGGAAAGATCAAGTGAGGTTACAACTGCCTCTAGTGGTGTTTTCTGAAGAAAAGGTGACACAGAACACGGTGGTTGCTACTATCAGGATAAGGGTGATGTTACACTGCCATATTGTGGGTCTTCTGCCAAGGAATCTACCCTAGAAGAGCAAATCACCATAACAAAAGAAAAAAGAAAAAAAAACAGTGGGAGAAACAGGTGTGAGACTTCAACAGGAAGAGTAGGCTACTCCATTAGCATGAAAATGAAGAGGAGGTGACTGGCGCAGGAGCACCAGGATCAATGGGTACCACTCAGGTGTCCAGACTAGGACTGGATGCAGAGCCCTGTTAAATGAACCAACAATTTATAGATTGAGGGGACAGTATCGGAAAAGTTTAATGGCGGATATATGGTGTTAATTAGAAGTACACCCCTGGATGGGTGAGACATTAATGGCCATGTCTATGTTAGCTTTTATCCTTAGACTTAAACCACTCCACTGAAACCATGTTGCTGATGCCCAATTTTTGTCTTTTGTTGGGCAGTAACAAGGAGGAGAATCTTGATATACTTTGGAAGAGATGGAAGAGGACCCATCTAAACACTGAGTACTGAGAAAAATATAATGACAGATTTTAAAACAAACAGACAGACAAAATCCAAAGCTGTGGAGGAGAAGAAAAGATGAAAGAAACAGCTTAAAAAGGGAAAAGGAAATGATCTACTGGCTGAAGATGATGTTAGATTTTATTTCCCTAACTGGGGCAGATAGTTGGACGTGAAACTAATATTTAGTTGTATCTGCAAAATATTGTATGCTTTTGGACGGTTTAGAACTGGATATAAATGAAAGTGTTCCTTTTCAATGACAAAAAAATCTTCACACAAGCAATTTACACAGTTCTTTTGAAATAAGAAATTACTGTAGAGCTACACTTATGAAACAGACCTAAGGCAATACTAAACATGATATAATCTTGACTGTGATTTAGAAATAATGTATAGAAGCATATATATATCTTTAGGTCTGCTCAGCACAGTGGTATCATCAACATTGCAACATTTTTGGGGAATCTTGTATTTTTCTGAACAACACTTTTACCCCCTTTAGAGGTAAAATTTCTCTTTCCTTTAGAGAGAAATGGACAGCTACACTACCAAAAGATGAGTTGAAACACTATTTTGACCAAGTTTGAGAAGAGACTGCACTTAGGTAGCACTAGTTTTATCTTCCTGACCTAAGATATCACATAGTTTTGACCATGACTTTCATGAACTCTTTGAAGCTTTATTATTCCAAGGTACAAGGGAGGCAGTATGAAGACAGAGGAAGCAAGAGAAAAACTGTATGGGAATTAAAAGCACTTTGCACTCTCAAGCCAGTAAGCAAAAGAATCCTATATGGCTTCATGAGAGCATTGCCAATACTAACAAACCACTTGCCACCTGGTGCTACATACCAGCGGGTTGTGCACACATGTACATTAGTGCTTTGATGCATGCTAAGTGGGCAAATTTTGAAGCGCCCCTTGTACTTGTTTTTTAGTTAATTTTGCATCAACTTTTGAATGTCATGATGGAAAAAATAAAGGTGTGGGAAGCAAAGCAAGGCAGGGTTCATCACCTCATAACGTTAACCAAAACAGCAAAGACTGCATTTCAAATGTCTGTCTAGTTCTCCCTGACAGCTCAACTCAAATTGAAAACTTAGGCACGACATGAATTTCTTCTTCAGCTTCATGTCACCTGAAAACAGAAGTTTAATATCAGTATTGTCACCATCCCAGTTAACTATCACACAGAGCAATAGTAAGAACCAGCAATCATTCAGCCAGAAGCAAAGCCAGCTCCATAACCAGAAAAAAAAGAATTATTTTCTCAGCAATCTCTTTTCTCTGCTCTTAAACTGTGACTGCAGCAGCTTTAGAGACATTCAGCACAATCCACTCTCGCTGCTCATTCCTGTAAGAAAGATGTTCTCTGCACTCAGTAATTACAGCTTAATTTTGCCATGTGAAAAGAGCCTCTTTTTACAGTTCTCATTACTTTTGGAGGTTTTGTTTTGTTTTGTTTTTAAGCTGTACCACAAAACCTGCCTGTTCTGATGTTATTATCTTGTTTTATTACTCCCTGCAGTCCTGGCATTTGATTAAAATCATGTAAAAAATAGGCAGTTGCACAGAGAATGATTAGTACAGCACGTGCGGTAACAAGCAATGTTATATATTTTATTGCTTATGAAGTCAATGTACTGGAACCAGCCATATCTGTTAGTTTGCAACAGGATAATTAATAATTGGAAGAAATAATGGAGAAAATAAGCATGGTGGTAGGTAAGCACTCCTAACGGCACAAGCTCACATTCAAATCAAGAGTTGTTGTTTGGGATGTCTTTCTACAAAGAAAGAATAACAAAGCTTGTGCCTCACGTGTTTCAAAAAGACACCTGCTATACTGTCTGCTCAGCCATCATCCCAAATTATTCATTATCTGTGTCAGTGCCCTCATCCCACTGAAAAAGTCTGTACTTTTCCCTGAAGCTCTGCAAGCCAAAAATTTTATCTAATGCTTTCCTATTTGCCCAGAGTGACTGATGAAAAACTCATGAATACTTGGGCAAAAAGGTTCCACACAATTGCAGCACACAGCAAATGCATGATGGCCAGCCACTGTTTCTATATAGAAATTGGCTTAAGACAGCTTCCTACTGGACAAATAGTGAGAGGAAATACCAAATAAATATTAGTTTTCCTGTATTTATTTCTACACTGGGCGAGGCAAGACAAAATGATGTTTAGTCACTGAACTGACTTCAGGTCTTTCCCTCTGTGAACGATCTGGCCTGCAATGTTATAGTGCTTTTAATCTCACATACCTCATGGATCCTATTATCACCACCATCATAATGAAACCAGACATAGCTTACTTCCCATTTCCCCAGCTCGACACCAGCAGGGCACACGGAAATGAAAGAGTCACTCATGTAAAGCTGACTGAAGAAGGCCACTCATTGTTTCATCCCCGTGGCTTCATCTCCCCATGCCAAATGGTGCCACTTTAAGCTGCTCCTGTTGAGGTACAAGTCAGGCAGCAGCGTAACCCAAACCATAAGAGTCAGAAGACATCCAGCTCAGCTTGTCCATGGGAAAGGCAGAAAACAGTCCCCACGCATTTCTACAATTCCTGTCGCTCTCAGCACAATTAGATTTTATTGAACTGTAATCCTAGATAAGTGCATTGAATCTTACAGCTGAAGTCAATTACACTGTGTTAAATAGCCTTTCTGATTTGCAGAAGGAGCATCACTTCTTCTGTATAGACCTAAATTAGCTCAATAACTCATTACTTGTACCTTGGCCACAGGGTTGAAACAGCAACGGACAACTAAGTGGTTGCGGTGTTTTCAAGCATCAGTCCTGTAAGCAGGCTGCATTTCCAGTTTCACTGGTTGGGAAAACAGACAAGCACTCCAGGCAGAGGGGACATCCAGTGTCAACAGCACCACATCTCGAAACATCTGTGTTCTCTCATGGCAAGGGACTCTGAGCTGACCAGCCTTGGAAGGACCAAGACATTGGTTTCCCTCTACTCAGAAGTCCTCATACTTGAAATTAGACATGGCAGTCAACCCTGGGCTGCGCTGTGTCTACAAGGGAGAAGCGGACTCTTTATTTATCTAAAATGGCAGTGACTCAATCCAAATCAATGGGGTTGCTTCTGGATACACCGAGGCTTCTGGAGAGTTCCTTTAAATCACAGCCCTTCCACTGGCACTACCTATGCCTGTCTTCGGCCTTCTCACACACTCTCCACGGATGTTCACTCCTGGCTATGGTCAGAGGCAGGGCTGGTGGACCTCTGGTCTGCCCCTCACTCAGCACACAAGCTCAGAATTCAGACTGTTGTGTGGTGCCATCAAGCAGCATCCAAATGAGAAACCAGAACCAGTTCAAACCAAACCATTTTATGAATGAGGAGAGAGGGAAAATGTGCAGAGGGAAATGGTGGGGAAAAATAAACAGGAAAGTAACTTGATAAAAGAGTTACTGAAGAAAAGCCAACCTACCCAAGACAAAGGCTGGCTGCCATTCAGGAATAAGGAACAAACAGAGGAGGGAAGATCTGGGAGGGAAAAGATACTTCTGTATTCTTTCAAACATAAGTCATGACAAAGAAGAAACTTCTTATGGCAGGGTCAGGATAAGGAGTATCAGTGGCAGAAAGCAGTCCAGGAGAGTATGGATCTCAGGGTGCGGCTGAGGAAGTGTTTCTGTGGCCATTGGAGGAGGACAGAAATACACCACGGATGGGAGGACTACACAGGTCTTAAAGAGGAGGATCACTAATTAACCCTGGCAGGTCAAGAGAAAGTCAACGGTCAGGTCAAAGAAAGGTTTATGAAAGCAACACCAAAAAAAAGAGGAAGGCAGTAAAGAAGGTGGGTGGACAGGAAACAGCAAGAGCTGTTGCAGTGGAATCAAACAGAACGCAAAGCAGAGCTCTGGTCTGAATATGAACCTGTCTGTACTTTCAAGATCTCATCGCTGTCAGGAAAAGGGCATTACTAATGTTTGGAGAAAAAAAAACCAAAACAGTGTATGGAGCTCCACATGCTCTTCTCAGAGGAAAATAAGTTTAACTACCAACCCAAAGGAGACAAAAGGATATATCAAAAGGCGTGCAACTTGTCATTTCTGATTCCTTCCTCAGAATTAGCATCAGCACCAAGTGAGAGTATATAAAAATCCCTTAAATGAATATTCTCCTATTGAGGACTGAGTGGAGGAGCAGAGGGGCTGAAGGTTATGTGGACACCTTTAGCAGCCACCCTGTGCCAGCACACACTTTGCCAGGAGACTGTGAGTGTGATGTCCCACTGTCTTGTCCCACCTTCTTCAGCTGCTAGGGTTACCTTTGGTAAGCCTCTGACCAGCCTCAAGCACTCTTTGGCTTCTTTCTTACACACGACTGTATTTACATGTTAGGAGATCTCCACGTAACTTGGGAGATGACAGGAGCTGCATTTCTGATCCTCTTGGGTTATGCAGGGTGTGCATGTTGAGCAGACAGGAATGACTCAAAGCCATAAGCAGACAGACTGAGAGGAGAAAGGTGAGAGACAGGGTATATTCCAAATGCCTGCTGCTGCACTGGGGCAGCCAAACTCCACAAGAAATAGGCCTGAAAGAGTTGGAAAGGAAAAAAAACCCAATCCCTTTTAGATCTGGAAATTATTTCCTCTACTTTTAAACATGGCAATGCAAGCAGCATGGGTGATTATCCCCTGCAAGGAAGCATACTCTCTTGCTCTAGTCTCTGGGATGGCTCTTCCCATCACAACATCCACATCTTTCAGCAACATCAGTAGGCTTCATCCTCACAATGACTGTGAGGAAGATGATCTACACTGCACGTATGAGGAAGTCAGTCATAGGTCTGATGAAAGAGGTTGCCCGAGAACACACAGGAAACCTGTGACCAAGGCAGGGAACTGAACCCAGACCATGAGTTCCAGCTGGATGCCCAGTCCAATCTGGGTGGCTGACAGATCACCTCTTCTTCTGGGGCTTTGTGATTTAAGTTTGGTGGGTTTTATGATGAACTTTTTTTTCATTTGTCTAGTCACTACGTTTCATTTCACTTACACTTCTGCTTTGTGAAAGCTTTTTATTCTGCTTCTTTTTTGTTTTGGCTTAAAAAATCAACACAACTGAACACTAAACAGAATTTACCCTTCACTATTTGGTATTTTCCTCCACCAACATCATTCTCTCTCTAGAACTCAGTGTTAAGTGTCTTTTGTGCATCCTGTGCTCATGACTATGGCTTCGTCAAAACACACCAGTGATATTTAGAAAGAGACGTCTTATTCATAGCTTTACAGAATTACAGCAACTGCTTATGCAAACAGCAGCACTATGAGGCAGCAGAGTAGATCTGGTGGGAAAACCAGAGAAAAGAGATGCACAAAAAAGGTAAGTTCCAAAGTGAATATTCTGATGCTACTATGCATCACGTTGACATGAGCAATCATCTGAAGAACAGCTACCAGTAAGCCACTGCATCAGACTAGGATGTTTTACTGGCTTAGCTAATGAATCACTGGGAAAATGTGAGCCATGTGCTTACTTGCCAGGGTAGTTGTCATGGTGGGTGAGAACAACTACCATCATGATCTGTGGTTTAATTGATATTTGATTTTTTTTTAAGATTTTCCTGTGAAAGGCACATAATATGTACTTCTAAGACAAAATCCTGTGGTATTATACTATTTGCAAGGAGGTGCAACGACTCAAACCGCTATTTCATGAAATAATTCACACTGTTTGAATCCCTCACAGAATGTCTCAAGATCTTGAAAGGGAAAATATAACTCATTTCCACCTGTATAATAACACAGTGAGAAAGAAAAAGACTTCAGACTTTTGTGAGAAAATGTTGCAAACCCACAAACTTTCAAAAGTGCCCAATATGCTATTTTCAGCTTATCTGGATGTGGCCCAAACTATCCACAGCTAACCATGGTGCATCAGAAGATTGCCATCATTCCACTCCCACCACAGGCTTTTTGTGCACATTGTGCATCCAAGGCTTTCAAGTCCTACAAAATAACATAAGACTTTTATGCTTAAAGCAGCCGAACAGCTGCAAAAATAACTCTGTAAAAATATTGAATACTTGGTCCCACTCAGCAGCTGGAAAAACAATTACTGATTGAAAAATTCAGTGTTTGATATTACTTAATAGTTGGGGAAAAACTATTTGTGAATCATAATTAACGTTTATTTAACTATTTAAAAGCACGCATCTACTGTTTGAGTCTTCATGAAGAGCCAATATGTGGCCTTCTGGCACCATTAAGCAGACTAATAAAGTTAAATTGGAAGGACGTGAAGCAGAAAACCATGAGTGAATCCTTCAAGGAACTGGTATAACTGAGATAGTCTCAGTAGCATGCAGTAAACAACTCTATTTCTATGATTTTTAAATGATTTTATGATTCTATGACAGTAATGCTGGCTTGGGTCAAGACATAAGTTCCAGAAGCAGACAATTTATAGGCATGATACTGAAAACAAACATTATGTCTCATTCTAAATTTCTAATTATAAAACTGTTAGAATTTAGACTAATCCTAATTTCTCCTCAGCAATTCCCTCACTTGTTCTCTGTCCATTTGCCATAGCTGAAATATCTCATCACTGACGCAACTGGATCCTTTTTTCATGTAATTCACCTTCACCCATGCAGAACCAGGCTGAGTGCCTCACACATCCAGCAGGCACAGAGCAAAGACAACAAACAGTTAGTGTATTTGGCAGATAACTGCTGGCAAAGTTGAGCCAAAGAATTTTGTCCAGCACAATCTCAGCTGGAGAGTGACCACAGTTGACCACAAAGAACAAAGATATGCAAGGAAAAAACCTATCACAAAAACTGACTCAACTGCTGGGTTTGAAGGACTTGGTGATAGAATTAGCATATATATATGCACAATCTAGTTTATGTACAGCAAATGTCATCTGTAGGGAATATTTTGCAAGGTGCTGAGGAATGTGAGCAGCCTGCATAATACGCTTAACTAAGTGATTTGAACTCTAAGTCACTAACTCTCCCACCACTGCTCTCTCAAGTGACCACGTTATCAGAGGCCATTTCAAGGAAAATGCACTTATGTCATAAATTCTTCTCATATCATACTTCTCATAACCTGCAGCAGCAGAAAAATGAAAGCAATATAAAAAGAAATAAAAGGTATAAAATTTCAGGTCACAAACATCTCCAAATGGATTATGCTTTCAAAAGGAAATGTATAAATAGCATGACGAGGTTTTCTCAGTGTACATCTTGAAGTTTTCTAGGATGGTGCTACTCATTCTAAATGCAAACACGTTCCCAATGCCATACTCAATGCAATTGGCCTGTAACCTGAAACAGGGCCCTTTCATTGAGACTCACTCGTCACTAGAATGATCTCAATAATCCTTGTGGGTCCCTTTCCAACTCAAGGTATTCTATGATTCCATGATCACAGAAACAGATGCAGCTTACAAATTCACCTCCATTCACAGCCTCTTGAGGTTACCTAGCCATACCCCACCCCATGTCCAAAGAGACAAAACAGTGCTCTTTTGGGATCAGAAAGGGCAACTAGTCATGGACTATTTAAAACTGAGTTAGGCCAATCAGAGTTTACGAAAATCTCCACAAAACATTTGCGCTAGCAGGGCTACACCAGCATAGCTAAAATGCTGAAGTGTGAAAATAAAGGCAGGGATGAACACTCAAAAAACATATATGCCAGAGTTAATGACGAAATAGATCAGTATATAGTTGGCCAAATTTCTTTGTAGGCTTCTATGTATGTGTGTTCTCAGAAGTGTTCAGGTACTTCACTGGGGAGTTTTAGAGCAAGTCAGCAAAAAACTTTTAAAGGGCTTTAGTTGTATGCTTCAGAGACAGGAGTGCTAGAGTTCCCACATGCTAGTGTCTACTAGATGTTAAACTATGACATTATAAGGAACAACCAAAACATCTCAAAACCATCCCAAAACCATCCCAAAACTGAAGAAACCATTTGATGCTGCTTTTGCAAAAATACTTACAACACAGTCCTGGAAGCAATTTCCAAGCAAGCCAACTGCTGCTCTAGACAGTTTAGTGGATGGTGTGGCTCAGCTCTTTCATACGGGCAGCACCTACAGTTATATCTAGAAAAGGAGAATACAACCAAAATTCTTTATGAGCAAATACACAAATAAAGTAATCTTTCTCTTTAAAACTGTAACATGATTAAAACTAGCTTTAGTGGGTCTCAATAAAGTTCTCATACCAAACTTCACATGTGCTGCCTGCTCACAGGAAAAAGCCCCAAGGCGCCGCCAAAGCCAACCTACAGTGTATAAGCCAAGAGCGACCATGCTTGAGAAAAAAGCCCCGCACTGAATTTATCAAAGCAGAAAACAAACGCGCACAGCTGTTTTTCTCATCTAGTTCTACTTAAAACATTTGCAGGAAACACAAGATGAATTAGTGCCAAAAAAATGTAGGTGATTTCAGCAAGGCCAGGAATTCCAGGCACCAACTTCTATTTTCTCTCTCTTGAGTGGGTGTTCACTTGTAAGTTGTAGACATGTTAGCAATTCAACGACTGAGCGAATTAATGTTCAACTTAACAGTCATTGTTAGGTTGGGAGGTTATTACCGCTTGTTCTGCTAAAGTGACAGATTTAAATTGGTTTGTATCTGAAAAGTTGTTTTCTACAATATATATTCTTCATCTTTTTGTACCAAATAATCTTCTTCCATCATGTCAACTCCTACTGTACAGACCATCACTGCCAGCTCCACCACAGCAGCTGGGATAGGCAAGGAGAGACAGGTGAGGAAGAGAGAACACTCAGCCCCCATAAGTTCTCTTTGGGCTGCCATATTAATTTTTTTCCAGGTATTTTATGTGGTTGATATAAGACTTCTCAACAAATGACCATGCTGGCATTTGAGGGACGCATTCTGTTTTTAAAGCAAGCAAGCAAAAGCAAAACCCAAGAGCAAAGAGAGGGCTCTACTTCATTGAGACATGAACCTGAGCAAGATGTTTGCTACTAGGCACTATTGGGTGCACAAGATGGAGAGTTGTGATTTCCCAACTTTGCAGGTGATTATTATTAATGGAAAAAACCCAAGTTTTCAAGGTTGAGCTGACTGGTATGGAGGAGAAAAAACATACCAACACATGTCGAATTTTTGCAGACTCAGATCCATTTTGTACTAGTAAACGAGCTTGCATCGTTCCCTCTCTTGTGTTGTTTTTTTTTTTTATTTTAGGGTAGCTCACAAGCTGCTGACAACTCACACTGTACTAAGAGCTGTTCACACTGCACAAAGTGTTTACCACTCACAACTGATGCTAAAAATTAATTTACAGTACCGCTACAGCAAGCTTTGACAAATTGTCATGTGTTGACACAGTCATAAGTTGTTGGTTAAAAAAAGTAACACTTCCCTCTTCTGCCACTTCATGTTTGAGACCAGGGATGGGCACATTATGCAAAGTTTGAGGGTTTGTAAGCTTCACAAATGTTTGGGCTTCACAAAACAAGCTTGGTTGTGAAAGTTTTTTCTCTTACAGTTAGGCATGTGTTTATTGCCAAAAAGACTCGAGTAAGAAAAAAAAAAATCCTTTCCCATTTACCAAGATCTGTGTGTTGTGCAAAACTAGGAGAAAAGGCTGTAAAATAAATAACCTTGCGCGCTACTTGTTCTAGATAAGATCACAGCAGTGACAAATAGCCTGTATCAACTCCTTGGAGCCACAGACACCACCCTCCTACTGTAGAAAGGAAGGAAAAAAAATACAGCTACAAGTAAGAGTTTTAATTGTTCTCAGCTGTCACACAATGTTATCTTAAGCGAACGCCTTTATTTCTCGATTCTCATGTGTAGCTCTATATGGAAAAAAAACCCAACCAGCAGTGGCATTCATCATACAAGGTCCAAATTGATTTCCGTGTACTCAAGATAGTAAGTGTTAGTCAGCACTCATGCCCACCCGTGGCAGCTCTTAAGTTTTAACTCCTTCTCTTCTTCCTTGGGGCAGGATAAATAATCTGTCTAGTTTACACCCTGGCATCAGTAATGGACATAAAGGTGTTTCCAGCTGACATGAGCAGTATTTCAGTGGTAATGCAAACTTAAGTGTTAGCCCCATACTAGCTTGAATCCAGGTAAAGAAACAAAGCCAAGCAAAATGAGCACTCACAGCACCTGCCAAATGGGCTTCATGAGGAGCGCTTAAAAGCTACTGGTTTACATTGTGCACCAGTAACCTGGACTTCCAGTGCTCCAGTACCTCTCCCTAAGCTCCACCAAATCTCAGAGCACAGACTGCACAAGAATGCAGAGTAAATTCACTCAGGAAATTAGCCTGGCAATACAAGGAATTAATTTTCACTTTTTTCCTCTTTAACGCTTGTACAAAGTAGAGAAGCTTTGAGTGGTTCCAAAGTCCTGAAGAGAGGCAATGTTGTACCTCTGTAGGACCAATCCACCTGCCCCATGCCTGCCTCAGTGCAAGAATGATCCACCTAATTTCTCTACAAAATCCAAAGCATGTTACATCAACCAAAAAGAGCTCCTGCAAACATTAAGGGGAGGGGGGATGACATTTCATACAGTCTCTTCACCTCACACACCCTGTACAGAATTTCTTCATCATCTGAGATATTACTCCGACAAAGTACATACTCTCAGATAGATCTAATGGAAGCAAAGCACATTTATGTTGTTACAGTCAGGATGGACATTACCTTGTGCTGCCAACTGGAATGATATCATCCATGCTTAATCAGCTTAGATTGGTGTACATTCAGAAAAGCACTAAAGTGGCAACTCCTACATTCCTCCCCGAAAGTAACAAAAATTTATAAATATTTTCAGTGTGTCACATGAAATGTATTATTTCACTGGATTCAGTCCAAGAGTCAATGAGGTTGAAATAAAGATGATTCAACTATTAAGTCAAAAAATTCAGCTGTCTAGTTACGTAGAAGGTAACAATAATTGTCCTCCACTTTGGAAGAAGCTGTCCTGCTCCCTGATGATGCACACCCGCAACTGAAGGGGTAAATACATGTATTGAATATCTATACTGAATATGCACTGGTAGTCTCTGCTTGCATGGGATGCAGACTGTGTGAAAAAAAACCTCCCCTGGCTAGAAATTAAGACAAAAAGGAGGATTGAAACTTTCTTTTTCCACAGGAACTGCTCTTCCAACCAGTGAGACAGGATGCTAACACAAAGACTTCAGAGCTGCTGGGGTTTAAGAGGGGAGGGCCTCTCCTCTACGAAGACAAGGAGCACCAGTGACTACCCACACCGTGGGCAATCTTCCTGTCTCTGCTCCATGCTCATCTTCACGTTGCCACAAAGGTCACCACGTCATCTCTGTCACAGAGATCTCTGCCACCCACGAGCAACAGGGAAGCAGCTTAACTGGCCAGCCTGGCAGGACCTCCTGTGAGCATCTGGGGGTGGGAGGAAACCTCCTAGCTTTCCACCTGGTGGGTGGGGGGACACGCTTCAAAAGTGTTTCCAGTTCTTAAACCTTAAGAAAGGGCTGAGATACTCAAATGGCCTTGTACTGAGAGCATTTCAGGACTGGAATACTGGAGGTATTTAAAAGACGTATAGATGTGGCACTTATGAACATCATTTAGTGACGCACTTAGCAGTGCTCGGTTAATGGCTGGACTTGATGATCTCAGGTCTAAAGATGCTGTTCCCTTTCTGACTCTCCTCCTCCTGTGCAGGAAGAAGCAAGGGGGAGCAGTACTTCTGCAAGCATGAAACAATGGGAAAAGGCATTAGATCTGTGCCTTTCTGGAACACTCCTTGTACTTCCAGCCCTTTCAAGGAAGGAAACTTAGTAGCCCTGTGAAGAGTGTAATGACTTCAAAGCTGGCATCTGTGTCCCTCTTTGACACTTAATCAGAAAGGAAGTGCAAGGATCCTTCAGAAGGCAGATTGGGACCTGCCTTCCCTGTGCACACAAGTGTACTCACACACATGTACATGGCCATCCTTCTCCTTTGCTTTACCATTTTAACTGTATGCACTAGTATATTTTTCACTAATTTCTTAGCATGACATCCATTGTGTGGTCTGTAATGATCAATGCCAGTATTATCTACAGCATTAGCACAGAAACATGTAATTTCATGTTTCAAGACTTTCTTCTTCCCCAGTTTCTCATAGCCAGTTTTGTTAAATGAATCCATCTGATTTCTTGCTTGATTTGTGTCTACTCAGATCGAACCTTTACTAAAGACAGAAGCATTTGGTTTTTAAAAAATAAATTCCCATCCTCCCAAATAAAATTTCTACTTCTAGCTGAGATAATATCACCCATCTTTTACTGTAGTGTAATACTTCTAAACAAATGAACTTAAAAACTCAGGTATATGGCAATGTACAGTTGAAGGGCTCTAGAGGTTTATCTATCGCACGGCAAAAATCACTCTTTGTACAGCATCTGTATAAATAAGGTAATATTCTCTGAATGTTTTTGAGCAACCTTAGTCCAGAAAGGCAACGAGGTAATGAAGAAAATTATGACAAGTTTTATGAGATGGTTAGTAAAAATGTTTAAATTGAGCCACGTGGTTAGCCTATTCTGACACCCTCCTATCTACTCCATGTAGCATTATCTTGTGTGTGCAACTTGGTTACAAGCAAGGAAAAAGAGACTGTTGGAAACCTTGCTTGACCTTTTGATTCACAGTGATTTCCACAAGAGAAATCACTGCAGGAAATGTACCAGTCAAAGTAGTTAACTTCAATCTACCTTTAATATTCAATCTACCTTTAATATATGATGGTAATGACAACTCAATGAAAAGATGAACATATGCCCATGTCTTCTGAGCCAACTATTCTTCATGGGGTATTTAAGGAGCCACCACCCCATTTATACATGGCTTAGTACTTGACCAAAAATACAAAAGCATCCCAGTTTCAGGAGTTGCTGGGCCACAGTGAGGACGTGTTCAAAGTACTGTGTGTTCAACAACGTGGACGCCAACAATGGCAATACAAACGTTGAAGAGGCACGTGAGTATATGCAAAAATTTCAATTAGCACAACGAAAAGCAAGACTAGGACACAAGGATCCTAAATTAATCCAGTTCCTGTCTTCCCACTCACTTCCCTTACTATTGGAAAGACTTTGGTTTGGATTTTAGTCAAGTCTGGTCTACAGTGCCCAACTTTGCCTGTCATAAAAAATATCTGACCTTACTGGAATGTTACTCATTACGCAGCCCTGCAAAAATTATTAGCTACATTACAAGGCATTTCCCTTTGGGGACCAGAAAGGGTGAAAAAAGGGGATGGAGAGTGACAGTTTGTGGTTTCTAATGCAGCAGCAAAAAAATAAATAAGCAAGAGGAATACAGGATATAATGTGTTTACATTTGTCAAAACAAGTTTCCTGGAGACATAGAGGGTTCATGGTGCTGAGCTGTCACTTCTGCTTGAAACTGCTGCCTCATGCTATCAGGAGGTCAGTCACTGACCTACTTTCTGATAGGACTGAATTAATTTGCTACTTCTGTACACAAACCTTTTTTATTTTTTTAAAGGAATACTTAAATAAACCCAGAAAAAGCTGCCTCTTATCCAACTGGTGCTGTGCAAGGCTATTACATACCCTGGCATGGGGCCCAGTGTGCTTGGGCTGCTTATTCTTTTGGAAAAATCCGTACAGAATATTTTTAATGAGTTGACGCTGCAAATAACATTTGAACTCCTACACTACACTAATACCAGCGATTTAACCCACTACACACAATGACGGAGGCTAGCACTCAAACAGACTCTGCTTTGTCTAGGCTGCTCTTGAAATAGATGCCTACCACCACAGCATTGGCTCCCCAAACAGACAGATGCATGGCACAATATCCTTACAGGATTAAAACATAAAGTTATTAATAGAAAACAAGATGAGTAGGTGAAACTTATGACCTAAACACCTATTGATCCCATTGTTTCCTGCACAGAGACAGTTAAAAATGCTCACTAGGAGATGCTGGTATGGTAGGAACCCTTAAAAGCATTCTCCTCAGAAAGTGAAGTGGCAGAAGTAGTAGCAAAAGAGGTGCCACCTACTTGCTTTCTTTGCTTAAAGGCTACCTACATGCACATAGTTCTAATGTCACTACAAAAATCCTTTCATTAAAATAAAACCATGGCTGAGGGTTTCGTTGATATTTCAAATACGTGGGCTGGCAAAATATCAGAAATCAGCTCTTGAAAGCTTCATTGCTTGGGTGGACTCCTCTTTTCAGGTCTTTCATGGGTAGCAGCATTGTTGTGTGGAAACAGAAAAGCAGTGTACTTGTCAAAGCAGGGCCATTCTGAATTAAGACTCTTGACTAACATTTGAAAGACAAGACCTCTTCAGCACCTTGGTCTCATATATTCACCTCACTCTCCATCTGCTAAGCAAAGATAAGGATCTTCTTCAAGTGCTCGGCTTGCTTAGTACCAAAACATTGTGGGTGAGACTCACGGTTTTCTCTGCATTTCCCTAGGGTCCAATCTAATAATAGCAGAGGTAGTACTAACTACTGTAATACAAGACGACTATCAGTATCACAACAGATTTACCATCACTCGAGTTCCTGGACTTGATTAGGCTCGTGTTGCCAAAAATAACTATGCCAAACCTAGCACTTGCAACTGCAAGTGCATTTTTGTCAACCTTTTGAGCTTTAATCTGTGCATATTTACAAGTGCTGAATCTGAAGTTCAAATACATCCAATAATTCACTCAAATCCACCAGGATTTGAAAACATTAGGGAAGTGTCAAGATGTCATCGAGCTCGTTCTGCTGAAAAGAGTGCTTTATAGTTTCAGAAAGAAATAGACAAGGGAGCTATTTAACGAGATGGTGGCATATTGAAACATGGATAGATAAGTAATTAATAGCTACCTTCTCTAAGTTAAAATTTTCTGAGTGAAAAATCAGTTTATATGAAAAACTACAAGTCAATTGCTGCCATTTTTGGATGGATAAGAACTGTCATGCACGTTAGCATCTCCATTACCATGAAGGATTTTACTCCTTTAAGCAGCTCACAAAGACTTTCACATAAAGCAGCATGTGGGAAGCAAGGAACTAACAGAAGGAGACACCAAAGAAATGTTGACATTCGTAACTAGAATTTTAATGAAAAATGTTATCAGGAGTACATGAAAACAGGAAAGAACTTATGCCATGAGAAGATAAAATTTAAGTCCCTTAGGATCAGGAGTAACTACTCAGTTGTACAGGTGCTATCATTACTATATAAAATACTGGCCAAATAACCTCTTTATGTTGGTAATCCAAAATATTTTCCTATTTAAAAAGTCCAATATTCAACTAGTAGATCACCTAATTCAGAACCCTCTTAACCCTGACATGCAGGTTTCTTTACCAAATTTCTATACAGCTTCAAGCGGAACATATGGTCCCTTAAAGTAAACAAAACAGGAGAGAGGAAAAATAGTAATGCTCCAAGAAATAGAAAGTATAAGCCCATTAATTAAGCATTTAATTCTTGTTATCCCTCACGTCTGTCTTCACAGTCTCTCTCGGCAATCAACCAATTTTGGGATTCACTGCTGTCATGCCAATTGTGGCAGTGCTTCAGCTCAAAAGGCACTGTCAAATATAATGAAGTTTCCCTTCAGCTTGAACCCACACTGGTGCTGTGTACAGCACACATGCTGCCTGGCAAGGGAAGGTGGGGGCTGATAAGGCTTTATCTGCCCTGGTTCCCAAGAACTGCAGACCTGTCCTAGGTGGCAACAGCACAACTGAATCACACTGACGGCTGAGACTACATGCTATAGAAACCATCTTGCACCCTCCCATACAACATACAGCACCCAATGGTGCTTTTTCTGTCCAACTTAGTGCTGGACTTAGCTGTGCTGGGTTAACAGGGTGGCTCAATGCTCTTAAAAGGTCTTTTCCAACCTAAATGAATCAAAGACTCTTTTCCAACCTACCTCAAAATAAGGCACACTATAAACACAGAAAAATTTCTCAGCATTTCACTATTACAGGTCAACCTCTCTTGAGTCTGTGGACTTCCTTCACCCAGGGGTGCTGCACACAGAGCAGAAGGACATGGCAGAGGGATTCTTCATTGGGAAGGAGAAAATAGAGCTCTCTAATTGGCATCTCTGTTTCTAACAGTTTGGTCCTATTTGAACTGATGTTGAAATATGTAAGGATAGTCACTGACAACGAGCTGTACGCTTGTATTTGCTGACTCAGGTGATGAAGGCACTACTGATGTCCTGACTGTAAACTGCATTTAAAATGCAAGTCTGGCTGCCTCACCTGAATTATCCCTCCTTTCTGCCCCTAGTAGGCTCTGGCCCAGCAATCAATGCTCCCAAGCAGCTTGTGGCAGTGCCCGTCTGGAGCCAGTGCACAGGCTACCATGCCCTGGGGCAGGGGCTGTCGCTGTGCTGTCACCCAGCACACAGCAGAGGAGGTCCCCGATTTGCTTGGCCTCTGGGCATCGCTGCAGCATAAATGAGGATATCCCAAATGCCAAAGAAGGGCAGATATTCAGTCCTGCAACAACACCATGCTCTACAGTGAATGCCTCATGGCCCAGAGCTTGAAATAGAAATTTATGTGACAAAAACTTCACAACATGAAAGTTGGTATTAAAAAACCAGCAAGCTGCACTGTTTGGCATCTTGGTTTCCAACCCTTGTGAAAAGTCCAAATAGCTCAAATACAAATCTGTAATATTGCTCTCTGAGTAACAGCTATTTTAAACCCATTTTGGCAGCCACTAAGTCGCAACCAGGATGCCAGCTGTATGGCTTCTTGCCTCCTTCTCCTGGCTCCAGCTGGCCAGCAGTGGCAAGGGGACACCCAACTGCTCTGTGAGGGAAGCTCTAACACCTCCACTTTTCTTCAGCCCAGGTGTGCTGGTTCCTGCAGAAGGAGAGCCTGCATTTGCCACTCTAAGGACAGATGAAGAACACCGTGAGTAAAAACCAGAATCTTCAAAGTTTCAAAAGTTCCCTTTCCATAAAACCAGCCTTAGAAAGAGAATAACCGATAATGAGCTGCAAAACCTTTTTTATAAGCACTCACTTGAGATGACCCGCATAATTCATCCACTTTGCCACTTCATATTTTGCAAACTGCAGCAGTATAAGAGCTTTTACAACCTCGCACAATCATGTCACTTTTCTTTGCTTCATGTATAAAAGTGCCTGATGGATTTTTTTCATTTATCAGCCAAAATTGACATCTTCACACAAATATGTGAACTGTGATACCCATTTACAAATGCCTGAACACCTAATATTTGCTGATTCTGGTCACTTCTCTGCTCCTCTCTACCTTTTCCACCAGCCTCCTCTGGAACACCTGAATGTTTTTCAGCTTTCCAAACACCATCTGACCCAGAACTGTGGCTGGAGCACAACTTGCCATTTTTGAGAGTTTCCTCCCCCTGGATCCTCAGACTGCACACAGCTCCCATCCAGTTTCTTAGATGGGAATACACAACAGGCGGGTAAAATTGAGTCTTGTGGCCACACAGTACAGATTACAATGCAATAAACTAAATATAAAAAAATATAAACAAATATAAAAAAAGGTCTACAATAAGGATATCCCACTTTTTCAATGCACATCGGAGGAACACACATATACACAGAAAGGATTAGTGTACTGTATCTGTGTTGGATGGAGGGAGGGGAAGAGGTCAAGTCAGGAAATTTGGGACGCAAAAGCAGAAATACCTAACGAGGGGATGGGACTGAAGAAAGAGGGAATTTTTTTGCACAACTGAGGCAAGGCCTGCAGGGTCAGGGGGAAGCAGTGGGGGTGGGTAGGGATGCTGTTCAAGCAGCATTTCTGGCAAAGCATGAGGTCAGTCAAAGGAGGTCATGTCGTTCTAGCAGAAAACCCTGCTGGAATTACCCTACTGGGCAAGAATGATCACTCTCACAGAAAGAGTGCAACACACAGGCTCAGCAAACTAAGCAACCCAGGACTCCAGCTATGGAAAAACAAATCCCAGGAAGCAAGACCATTCACGACAAACTGGACACAGATAGACTGCAGCTGCTGAAACACATAACTGGAGTGACATAATATTAGAACATATTTTTATGCTTACTAAGACAACAACAAACCAAAGCCAGAAGCTGTATTTTGGGCACACTAGCTCAAACTATCTTTAGACAGGAAAAGTCTGTGCGTACAGATGTTCCAGCAGGCATGGAGAGCAGAGAGTTGGAAAAAGCACTCGCTCACTTCCAAACCTTATAAAAATCATTTGTTGTAAATAAAGTGGGAATAAATGTACCAGGCAATGCTGAAGCAAAATAAAAATACAAAAGCAGGCAAAAAAAGCCAGTAGTTGGTCAGGGATTGCTGAAGTATAATGGCTACATACCTTCTCCAGCTTTGCTTCTCCCGATGTGTATTTCCAGGTGTTATCCTCTCCTGCAGTTATCCCCTCCTCCCTCTACATTTTACTCCTCCTGCCAGCTCTTTCATCCAGCTTTCTAGCTATCTCACTTTCACAGATGCTCTCTTGGAATCATGATTGAAGCTATAAATTCACGTCTACACATCTGCAATAAAAATAGTTTTTCTAAAAGCTGTTCTTCTTTCCTATGGATGGTGACACAAATGATACAGAGTCACTGACAATTCAGGGGTCTCGCTGCAGCTTTAACCACTTGTCATGACAGAGAGCAATGTTTTGTCTCACAAGGAAAACAGTAGTAACAGAACTTTTTTATATTTTTATGTATATATACTCTTGGAATCCCTTCTATTTGCGAAGAACTGAAAAATACAAGAACTGGCCTCAAAGCTCTTGTTCCATGGAACAACTATTATTAATTAAAGTAAAACATAATAATTACCTCACTCCAGAAAAAAACTCACAGGTCCATCAGTGCACTAACAGACCTAATTTACTATGATCACTGCTCAGCTTGCAGTAGTAGAAGGACAAGGACAGCAACCATGTGAAGCACAGTTTACACCTCCCTTGACAAAACCCCTGTAAAAACAGGACATAGAAGATTGGGATGTTCCCACGTTATGACTGAACCTGGTTTTTAGCCAAGAAGACCCTAATGTGCTGTGGCAAAGTGCTGAGTTAAACCTCAGGTACAGAAAGCCCTGCACCCAGAGGGCATTCTGTCACAGGTCCCTGTATAGGTCATGTGCACATCTAGATGAGCTTTTCCTTGCCCCCTTGGATGTAAAGAAATCCTTCTGGGCACCATCAAAGTAAGCAATGCTTTCAAGGTCTCTAAAGTGACCCAAGTGAACCAATGACTCCACTCATCTCACAACCTCCAAATCTTTCTTAATCCTCAACGTGTGTCAAAGCAGAAACCCCAAAGCTTGTGCTTTGGGCATGATGCAGAAGTGACTGTTCCTCCAAGCAGGAACAAGAAAGCTTGTACAAGAAAACTGCGATTTGCCTGCAGGCACATCTCCTTTGGGCTCAACTTAATTTGGATTTATGGTAAATAAATTAGCCATAGGCAAGCGTTGGGTTAATATTGTCAGGACAAACTCCAGACATAAAGCCCGGGGAGAAAAAGCATAGCTTTGGGTTATGGAGACAGGCCACCAGCTTGCTGGTGGCAGGGTCATGGGGGAACCTGATAAAACGACACAAAAAGGAGAAAAAAGAGAGAGAAAAAGAGACTGATTAAAAAAACCCAAGACACCAAGCAGGGAAGCTTGGCAAAGAGGGACAGTGCTTGAGGAAGAAGTCCTACACGGCATTTTTAAAACAAGGGCAGGGAAGCAGAAGCAGAGTTCAGCACTGGACCTGGAAGGGACTGATCCACCCTGGCGAGAGCCTCTGTCTCCAGGAGAGCCTGGGAGCTTTCCTAAGCTCCTGACTTCTCTGTGTGACCAGCATAAGGCTCTGCTTGCAACAGGGGTGCTGAGCTACTACTACCACAGCATGACAGCAGCTTCCTAATATGTAAGGGGATGCCTGTAATTCTAGTAATTTTTGTTAAGGTTTTCATTTTTAGCAAAGCCACATTGTTTTTTATTGAAATTCACACATGCACACAGTGCTTAGAGAGAGTGGGGGGGGAGGAAATGGAAGCTGAATTGAAAGTTCAGCTTCTTTCAACTTAATTTGTTAGTAGGTTCATCATTTTTTGACAGAATAATCTTTCCATGGTGAATTATTTTCACTGGAAAAAAAGAGGAGACATACAAATTCCTGGATATAATTTGTGCCTTAAATAATAAAGCAATTAATGGCATTTTAGCAAGAACGCATTCTTCTCTCCAGAAATAAAATCCCTATTTCATCTCATCTAAATTGCTTGGTCAGCTTCAAATAAGCGCAATATAAATCTCCTTCCCATACTGCTGCTGTTATCTATGATAAAGGGAAGAGACAGAAGGTAATCCTGTGTTCTGTATTCACTGACACATCATTTTCATGCTACACTACACTGTAATTTATTTCTAATAGGATAAACCTCTTGTAGTCTTGCTGCATTGTTCAGCCATACACACATCCCCAACTGGTTCCAAGATTGCGGGACCTGGCAGGTGCAACATCCAGGGACCCCAGTTGGTGGAATTAGAATGTCTGCTGCACATTTCAGCAAAGCTACAGCTGTGAAAATAAACAGAGAGTCTGTATAATTAAGGTATGCTTTTGTTCCTTCCCACCCACTGCCTCCTGGAAGCAAGGCAGTCAAAGAGTATGACACTTTTCAGTATTTCTTGTAACTTCCAGCTAAACTTTTAATTTTTTATCTAATCAATTTGAGATGATGCACAAAGACACAAAGACATGTGGAGCTGTGAGAGATTAAAGGACACGGAAGCCAGCTGAGAGCAAGAGGTCCTTATGGTCTTAGCCACAGCAGAGATATTGTTTCATACAAATAGAAATATCTTTAAAGTTCTTTCTACTGTCTTCATCAAGAGGAATATAAGAAATAAGTACACCAATGTATGAAAATCAAGCCGGTGCTCTGAAGAGCTACATGTGTTATTTTTGTTTACAACACTTTCATAGGATTTTGCAGAAGAAGATAAAACCTGTGGCTTGAGGCTTATAAAAACTTGCTTCAAATTAGAACTCTAGACTGAGGATCCAGTTATTCCTGATACAATCCTGAAATGGGTAGGTGCAAACAGAAGGTTACCTATGATGTGCCTGCAAAAATTAATATATTTTAGAGAACATCCCCATCAATTTTATAAAACACTTTTCTCTGTTAAAATGTGCAAGACTACCATAGAAGTTTAAGCTGCTGACTGTTAATAAATTATATTATCAAGCACCACATCTTAAAGATACAAGAATCTTAGTTTCACCATGCATTTCACACCCACCTCTCTACTTCTGCTAATCACTGCACTCACATATGGAATGCACCTTACAAAGTAAAATATTGTCTAATTATCTGTCTAGTACTTATTATCTAGCTATTTCTATGGCCCTATCATTCCAGCAGTTTACAACAGGATTAATCTCTTCTGAATCAGACACAAGGTAGAAACTTGCAGCTGTGACAGTCATCTCTGCAGGTTTCCTTTCCTGTTGATGCAAAGTGACAGTCCCTTCCAGGGCACATGTCAGACCACCACAGGTACCCATCTTCGTGGCAGTGAATGAACCCCTTTGCTGCTTAGGGAAGGGACTAAGAGCTTCACTTTAGCCACCAGCATGTGGACAAACTCCTGCTCTGAGGGGCCTAGCAGCATGAGAGCTGGGTCTGGTCTCCTGGCTCAAGGTCACTCACAGGAGCATTTTAGCAGCTTTGCCATCTCCAGCTGGACTGGGGTCCTCAGTGTGTCCCATGCCCCTGGGAAGGATGGCAACAGAAACAGCCAGCCTGCAGAGAAAGGGCAGAAAAAATACAATGCCAGGCACCAGCGGCAGGGCTGCAGCTGCTTTATATTGCTTCTTGCTGCAGATTATGAATGCTAGCTCTGGTTTACCAACAATTCATGCTTCAAAAATTTGATAAAACACCCCAAAGGCCAATTCCTGCTGAACTCCATCCCTGTTGCCACGATCAATTTGTATTACGACTTTGTCCCAGGGGATGCATCTGTGAGGGGCCCAAATGCCTTGATCCAGCCCAGGTAAGCAGGCAGTGCTGTGCACGTCCACACTGGGTCATGAGCAAAGGGAAGTGCTCACAACTGGCCTCTGCTGCATCCCAACCTACCTACAGAGTTTGCTGCCAGTCTGTATTCTGATGTCTGCTGGTGTCAAAATTTAAAATACAGCAGGTCCTGTGCTCATTTAGGTTCTTTTCAACTGAAACTCCCTCTTAAATGCAGTCCAGATGAGATCCTTGGCACGGATAGCACACGTCGTGGCTGCCCTTGCTGACTGCAGCCCCACTTAGACTGTTTTCAAAAGGGTGTAGAATCATTTTAGATAGACAGTCTCCCCAGGCCTGGGATTGGGATCCTCTTGCCTCAACGTTTTAAAGTCAGGCTGGATGAGAAATAACAATAAGAGTTTGGCTGGGAAGTGTGAGCTGATGATCAAATCAGTCTTTTCTGTCTTAAATTTTTAACTTTCTGAAAAATCAGTTTCTCATCCAACAGGCAGGTGACACTGCCACTAGGAATAATCATTTAATGGCTGTTTGCATCCCAGTGTAGGTGTCAAAAGAGAAGCAGCAGAGCTGAGGTAACACTGGCCTAGTAAGAGGGGTGAAAACTACTTCAAGTCGATGCACAAGGTACCAACCTGCAGTGATAAAAGCAGGGAGAACAAATAGGGTAAATTTTCTATGAAAGCAGCATTTGCCTACAGGAACCAGAGTTAAAAAGAACAAACAACTGAAGTTCTATTTGTACTAATGAAGGAAGGATTAAAAACCAGCACAGGATGTTATTTTTGTCACCATGTTCTACAAGCTGGTCTAAACATCTTTTTTAGGTACCTAAACATTTTTTTACTGTAGTAAGTGCCATCATCAAACACACCAATTGAAAAAAAATCCACAAAACTGTATTAAGTCTGGCATGCAAGCACATGTAAAGCAAAAAGGTAAGGGCTACTCTTCACCTCTGAAGACAATCTGTAGCTACACTTACACCATCTTGGGCCACTTCTAAAAATAAAGCTACGAGCAATGTCTTTACTCCCAGTGAAGTGTGTGAAACACGTGCTTTTCTTTTCAATTTCCACAGCAACTTGCTTCACCTACTAGCCCCTGAGGACAGCTTGTGAAACCAGAAAAAGTAGCGTACTGTCCACTGCTCCTAATTAAAAGCTTGGTCTTGTGGTCAGGCAGCTCTGGAGAGCTGGTGAGGTCGCGTGATTTCCTTGAGGTCAGACAGAAAAAGCACACTAGACCAGAGATGACAGATTTCTTGGCTTGCCCATGCAACGCAGCCCTCTGCAGCCTGGGCCAGAAATGCCGTCACTGCGAAGCTCTGGCTCCTCTCAGTAACCCTACTTTAAATAGTCTAGCTATTTAAAGGAGAAAACCCCATGTAAGCACACACCCACTCCCCCAAGTGTACCAAGAGTAACTTTTTCCCCCAAAGCCTTCTTGCACCTGCAAATGTTGCTCTGGGAGCCAATGCGGCTCCAATGTCTGTGCCAGGCTTTAGCCGCTCTCTGCAGTTTTTCTGTATCATTGAGTGCCAGTAAGTGTTCACACTCCAAGTAATATCTGGTCTGACCATTTGCATGTTCCTCCAGCTGCTCGAGAGCCCATCTGCTCAGACAGGCTTGCTGGCTTCACTCTCAACACACGACCCAATGTTTCCATCACTTACCCTGAAGAACTTGGGGGACACACTAGTGACAAAGTGACAGATCTTTGCATTTGTGACAAATTCACTCCGTCTGTTACCTAGTATTTTCCCCAGGTATTTACCTCTGGAGGCATGAGGCATCTGTGCCTCTGGTGAGTTTCCAATACTCACATCCACATGTTAAAATGGAAATAACATCTGAGTAAAGACTCCTAGTTTGGTCTTTACATTTGTATTTTCAATGACTAATTTTGTTTAAGTTGGTAAACGCAGCTGTTGCCTTGCCAGTTGGTGACATTTCCTTTTGGACTTCCCCCCTGGTTGGTGTATCTCTGCCAAGACATGTAAATTGAATCATTCCTTGTATTCCTTTGCCTTTTTATACAATGCTTCAGTTGGGTTTTGCTAAAGGTCTCTTGAGATTTGTTTCCTTAAATAATTACTAGCCCTGCAATGCCAAACAGTCTTTACTTACAAGTTTTCTGAATTGTCACTTAAGCACCCTGTGCTCGGGATGCTGGATCTAACTGATGTAACACTTCACTATATTGTACCTAGCTGTACTTTTTCTTATGGTGACTTGGTCATGTCACCATCCTCTCAACAGCAACCTTAGAGGAGTGACAGAATGCAGGTTGGTTTTTCACCAGCGTTATCCACAATGAACTGTTCACTTAGCTCTCTACTTAGTTCAGTGGCTCAAGCTTGTCAAGACTTCACAGTCATTATAAATACACACTTGAAAAGAGCAGATTAATCTACTGAAAAAGTTAATAAAAATATCTTCTTCAAGAACTTCAAACAAATAACCGTATCAAACGGGCAGGTAATCTGACTCAAGCCAGGGAGCAGAGAGACAATCCAAAAATCTGACCATTCCTTTATCTCTGGATTTGAAATGTCTGAGCTGAAGCTGTAAGAGAAAAAAATTAGAATCTCTTTTTGTTGGTTTATGGGTTTGGGGGTTTTTCCGTTTTGTTTTGTTTTTTCCATTTTTGATGACTGTACCACTGAAAGGAACAGAACTTCTCTTCAACTTTTGCAGTTGCTTGCATCACCTTTCTAAAATACTTTAACTGGAATGCAACTTCTCTATCAGTCAGGTTATTAACTTTTTCATATTCCTGTATTTCTTGAAGCAACAGTCTCTACCTGCAGCTGCTCCAAATTTTTAATGAGTTTTTCACATCTGCCTTTGTGCAGTGAGACAGCATCTCTACATTAGCATTTTCAGTTCCTTTGGCAAAGTCATAGTGCTCCTCCCATCATCGTTCTTCTCCTGTCACTAAAGAGCTTTCATTTACTAACCTCAGACAGGCCTACTGGGTGGTGGCACCTTGCCTTTTGAGCAAAAGGGATAGCTTTTTCAGGAACTAGATCAGATTCTTGGGCAAGGTTATTTTTTTTTTTTAAAATCTTGGGGTGTTCTACTCTTTTTCTGAAACCGACTTTCCTGCTGCTTTTACTGGATGCATTCAAATGTCCAGTGTTGGCTTTGATATTCCCATCCTTGGAAAGCCCACTATTTGGGATTACTCAACTGAAAACCAGCTACATTTGTAGCAACATATGACAGTTTACTTGCTAGCAAAACCAATTTACTAATTCTCGTTACTAATTCTCCTGCATATTTTTTCTTTCTTGTATTGTCACAAAAAAAAATAACAATCACTTCTATTGCACGCTAAGATCTTCCGAAGATAAGCACTGTGTTTGACTCCAATACACTCAGACCACAACAATTCCACCAGCTGCTCTGGGGACATCTTTGCACTATGCCCATGCGTCACCAAGGGACTAGAGAACAGGCAGAGATCTGCTAGGCACCACGTTATTGCTTTGGAGATCGAGGAAGACATTTGGCCATTTATTCCTCTATTCTGAAACCACCCCTAACCCTGAGAAAGAAGACTCCCTGTTAGTAAGCAGATGTCAGGCTGAGGAATTTTGTCTAAATCTGCTGACAGCTCTTATCTAATCAAAGTAGTTGTCTGTTGGTAATACTGTGTAATTGTCATTTCATGTACTGTGTTTGAAATCTAGTTCAGAGCAATCGACCACTAATTGGTTCCCAGTCTACAAGCTATTTTTCTGCCTTGGAAGTCATAATTAATGCTACTCCCTCTGAGTTATCATCATCTTGCTTCATGAATATATTAGGGCTTTGTTTTCATTCTTAAGATTGCTCTTCATCAATTTCTGGTCACAGACACTTTTCTTCCTCAAAGGATTTTACTTACTGTATTCCTCCATCTCTTTCACCTGTGCCTCTTTTGTTGTTGCAGCCTTTCTTCAAGTGTTCCAGAAACCTACTTTCTGTGGCTGTGTTTTTTTTCCAAACCTTTCCCTGAAGAACACCTCAGAGGCTTGCCTGGCTCACAGTTTTCACCAAAGCAAGTCATATTATTTCACCCAAGACAGAATCTGCTTCTTAACTGGCAAGTACTTTGCTGGAACAGCTACCTACCTTGCCATCTTCCTCTGATTTGCCTCTTTTCCAAGGACAGGATTTTGCCCCTTCAGCTGAATCCCAAACAACAGAGTGCTGTATTACTGTCTTTCATCACAACCATGACTTTTGACCAGTTTGGTTTGGATCGTGAGACTCTACAACCTCACCCTCAGTGAGGTCAGTTGGAGCCTTCTTTTGGTCGCTGGGTTTGGGTGATACCCACGCACCACCAGCTGCTAAAGGATAGCAGCAGTTTTCCTATCACCTGCATTCTACTTGATAAGGATGCTGCAAGATGAAAAGATTGCAGACTACTCACATTTTACAGTAACAGCAGCCATTTCAATACCTGGCTTAAAAAACAAACCACATCTTACATCTCAGAAACAGCTGTGTTCTGTCTCCAGAGTTGCTGTAAATTGTTCATTCTTCTTCTGCATGACATTTTGCATTGCCTCCCTCCTTCATCCCCAGTACACTAATACATTAGTAATTATCACCACCCAAATTTTATGCAGGTTCACTTTAGGACTCCCTAAATACAGTGAACTACAGAAACTTAACACTTACTAGAGCTGGGAGAAAAAAAATTCAGAAAAATTTTTTTTTGGCTACTGAACTAGCTCATATTTTTCTATACTTACAGTGCTATTTGGTTCAGCAGATGGAGAATGAAAAGGAAGGTCTCTTTTGCCAACAATTTATACTACCTCACATGAGAGATGTTATCTACACTTGGGGCCCATGTGAGAAAGTAATTTTGGACCCGACGGTGGGTAAACTATAAGGGAAGAGCAGACTTGGCACTTGGATGGCCAAGCCACAGACCTGAAATATTAACATTCAAAAGTCAGATTCAAGGGAGAGCCAAAATGGGCCAGCAGTGTTGAAAAGAACAGTTGCTTATCATTACAAAAGGCCAGTCTTTCAGGGAAACAAGCTTCACAGAGGGGAAAGAAATTTAACCCAGAGAACCAGTACCTGGGACTTGCTAACTTTTTTCCAGAGTAAAATAGTAGGGGGTAACTAACAACAAAACAGGAGATGAAAAATCTAGACCAAGTCAGGATGTCACAGGCTGCTCTGAAAATCTTCAGAACAGATTAGGTCAGTGTACTATCTGCACTGGGCAGATATCATCCTTGGCACCAGCCAGGTTAGTGAATGGAATGGGATCAGGGGTAGAGAGAGAGAAGAAGAAAAAAAACACAGTTCAGGGCTAAAACTCCTGGTTAAAAAATTAGGGAAAAAAAAAAAAAGCTATTATCCAAGATATTTGGAAATGAATGTCAGAGGGATAATCAGCACAGAAGACAGGGAAGACAAAGAAGCTACAGTCAGAAGAACATAAAAACAGATGCCCTAATGATATCTCCAGATAACAAGCTCTCAGGTAGTATAAATACAGGCTGAGAAAGTGTAAGCCATTTATAGCTTGCTTTAAAAAAGACAAACCATTCCCATCTCACCTCTTCATGTTAACACACTGGAATAAACAAACAGCCACAGAAAGACTAAAGCAAACAAGGGACTAGGGCTGTGTTAAAAACTTTCTAGTATAACCCTGAGCAACTACTTTGTGCCTCAGCTTATACATACGCAAAAGCTGTGTATACTGCAAAGGGTGTCTGTAAGACAGGTTTAAGTAAAATTTGGTGCTTAAAGTACCACTTAGTGCATAACTTTGAGAAAAGTTAAGTAATTTTGCCATTTACAGTTACCTGGTACATCGTTTCTCCCTCAAAACAAGCTTTTTCTTAAAAGTACCAAGAGCATAAAAAGTGCCCTGTGTTTCTGAAAAGGAGAGACTTGAATCCCCTTATTCAAATCCAGATTTTAAAAAGCAGCAAGTACAAACATGGAAAGGCAAGGACTGAGGCATCAGGATGCCAACTGAAGCATCAGCTCAAACAGAGTCCCAAACCCTGTTCCCAAAAGCAAGAACTTTGAGATACATGGGAAGCCCAGAGAGCATGCAGGGCCACCTCCTCCTTAGTTAAACTTCTGCACTTCTCTAACTCTCTTGCCTTCCATTTTAGCACCTGTTGAGCGGACAGAAGAAAAAACACCTGGGGGAAGACTTCCTTGCAGAACGCTTTTGTTTCGTTCTTCATTAGCAGGTAAGCGACAGCCATACATATCAATGTGGGTGAGCACATGCGGGTTTCATGGGAGACAGAGCGCCAACGTTCATTCCCAGGAGACTCATCTCACTTACGTGACACCCACGCTCACACTGCAATCACAACTGCACCAGCTACAGTTGTCTTGGAGCCTCTGCTCTCAGGATGATGGTTAAAGTTATCCTAAATCCCAATGCTATCTCCCATTATACCAAGACCTCTGTCAGCAGACTCAAACTCAGGATCCTTTATAGTAATGGAGAGCTTTACCAACAGCTTTACTACTAATACCATCTGCCAAGAAAGTACTTTTCATCATGTGTTTTAAAATATGTATTAGTCTGATGTATTAGCCTGAGCACTTACTCCTTATCAACTTCATATACCAAGAGCACTAAAGAAGACCAGCGATACAGGAGCTTTTGATGTTTGCAACTTGCTTACAGGACCCAAATCTAAGAGACAGCATCACTACATTGAGAAATGTCACATCAAGGTTTCCAGTAGCTTCAACATTTCCCATTTCATTAAATGAAAAAAGAGGTGAAGAAAGGAGGAAACCGTATTTCTGCTCCACTTACTTGACAAATGCAAGAAACCGCATATAGATCAACTGACACAACCTCTCTGAACCTTGCTGAAACATACAAACAAAGCAAGATCAACCCAGGCAACTAGAATTTGCTGCCATGGTTTAGGCAAACAGCTTGAAAAAAAACAGAAGATTTTTGGATACCTTGGATGAATGCTTCCAAATAATGAATAACTGCACACAAGTATACAGCAGGTTTCAGAATTCAGCGCCTATCTACACCAGTGGTAATCAACAGATTAACTCTTAGCTACAAGTCTCAGCCTGGAAGCACTTCCCTCCCCCTCTGTACCTAAATCACAGTCAGAAATGCTCCAAAGGAGATTAAGGAGATGACTTTGCCAAGCACAAAGCGCTGACCTAAATGTGCTCCCGTTTAAGTAGGTGGAGGTTTCTAAACTTGACTGAAATGGCAATGTTTGGTCCAGCCCCTTTTCAAGATTTGTGTAAGCTTTTAAAGCCTCCCATTTCTTTTAAAGCAGGTTTCATCATCCCTAGAAATGTTTTCTGCTCTTAGCCTTTTTGCTGTAAACATACTGACAAATCGCACATACAGATATTCTGCTGAATCTAGGAAAATGACAGGGTTTGTGCTTCACCTGCTAGGTCTGAAACAGCAACAGCTGCATGTGATGCTCTGGCTTGTGCCAGCATTTGGTAGCGGTGTCCTAGCACACGAGAGGGATGGTTGCTTCATCAAACAATGAGCTCTATAAGCCTTTACACTAGGCAAGGAGATCCCAAAATATAGGCCACTGCATTTCTTATTTTCATCCATACAACACTGTTAAATCAATGGGATTTACATGGATTAGCAAAGGACAAAATTAGTCTATTTTAGTAATGGTAAAATGACATTAAGATTATAACCCATCTCACACTCCCAAGACTAATTACTTCCCAAATCAATGTATCAGAAGGCTCTTTCTGCCTAACAGTCATGTCAGATGAAAATAAAATAGTGGGTTTTTTTTTCCTTTTTTCTTTTCTCTCTTTTAGACATGATGCATTTTAAAACTGAAAGAATTAATCTCTTTATTTTCTTAAAAGAATGAAGAAGAAGCACAGGCTGCTGTGCTGCCTGGCTAGAAAGACCAGACTCTGAGGCTGCTGTCAACTCACTGAACTCTGAATCATGACATCACAGCTGGCCACATTTGTAATTCCTTTTGGAAGATGGAGATCACTTATACACCACTGAGGTTGCTGTTCTCCCCCCCGGCTGGTCCTGAGATTCTCACACATGAACAGCAGCGCCTGTATGGGAACATTCAGAGAAAATGTCACCGAGGTTTTGAAATGATAACCAGAAAATACACTGTGGTATTAGTTCTGCTAAACATTATAAAAACTTGAATTTTAGTTTTTATTAGCTTCTGCAAGGCTGAATTTCCCAGAATTACATAATTGCTGTCTCAAAATCATCTAAAAATGTGTTTTTGTCCTCATACTAAAGCACTACATCTCCCCTCTGCTGAGCTACATACAGAATAGCTTAACTGAGATCAACTCACAGGTTAGTTTCACAGGGACACAATTATAAAATGGACTGAAGAATACCTAGGACAATGCAGAGGCAACACGTTTTGCATGTGCAGAGACACAACCGCTTTGGCATCGCGTAAGGAAGGAGTCACCATCCACCAAAGGACAAAGCTGCCCACCTGCATGCTGTTCCCAGGGCAGAGCCACCAACTCAGCCCACGCTAGCCTACAGCTAGCATGATGACTCCATTTGCAGCTGCTGACAAAGCAGTTACTTGATTTTAGTACAGTGAAGATCAGTAAGAGCAACAAGTTCTTAACTCGGAGCCCACGTGGACAATGGTTGAGTGGTTGCCCCTCCAAATACCTGGCCTCAAGTGCTGGTCCGGGGGCTGTATCTGCAGCTGTAGCAAAGCCCAGGTAGCTCAGACTAAGGTCATCCCGGTGCAGGTCCACACACAGCTTTGTGGTCCCAGGGTGGGCAAATCTAACAGCATCTTGAGCTGAACTCCTGGCTGCTGTCAACAGAGGCTGGTGGTTTTCACTACATTTTCCTCCAGAAGGAAGTTTATTCTGCCTGCTCTAAGCTGTTTGCACCCATCACTCCCCACATGATCCACAAACGCAGGGCTGGTTTACAGCCTCTGTCCCAAGCACTACAGCTCTGCAGGGCTGCATGTGTGCACTACAGTTTAAATACTTTGGGACTGCTCAGAGTGAAATGCATAAAATGCTAATGTATTACTAGACTCCTACAATATTTTTAAATAGCATCTCCAGTATATAGAACTATTTTACAAGCAAGTCAGTGTTCTATGACACCAAAGATTTTTATTTTACCTTTTACAGTTTAAATATCAGAGAAAAGTGGGTGTTGATAGGATCTGCCAGCAGCACAAACAAAATGTACAAATCCAGACTAGAAATAAAATGATCTCTCCACAACAGGGAAAGTAAAGCAGCAGAATGAAAAAAATTCCACAATACACAGCACCCTGAAAGTATTGAACAAGCAAGCAGAACAAAGATTTCCAAGCACATTTGGACATGCGCTTCTTCAAGCAACATGTCAAAACCACTACCTTCTCCTCCCCTTCTCCTTGACAGATGGTCTGACTGGGCCCAAAGCCACACCACCAAGCTGTGATCCTGGCAAAACCCACAAGGTAAATAAGGTTGGGCATAAAGTACAACTGGATGGGAGGCATGTGAGTGTTGAAGGATGAGATGCTGGCAATTCAGCCAGCAGCACAAACTGCTCTGAAACAATGCTCTGGTGCAATGCCAATAGTGCTCTAGAGGTAAACACTACATAGCCAGGGCTGTATCCACTTCCAGTTGAGGTCCTTGTGTGTTTAAAAGGTTAAATGCTTCAAATTTCCTGGGAAAATTCTAATTATCTTAATTTTTCTTCAAGCTACTATAAAAAATTTCCAACAAAATCCTCAATTAACATTTATTGTATTTTGTTTTCTTCTGTGCTGCTAGTGTGGCATGAAGATGCAGGAAAGTGCTACCATGATCTTCTGCAAGATAAGATTTATTTCATGGGTACCAAACCACCTATGTGTATGCTTTCTAAGAGCAGCTGATTCCCTCAGAGCTAAAAAACATTAAGGAGATGCCAAGTCACATTATTTGGGCAATTTCTTTTGTTTTAGCACTGTGTAGTGGAACCATCTGCACAAGAACCAATCAATAATCAAAGCCAGCCACTGCCAGATGACAAATCCCTCTGCTTCTGCAGGTTTAAATGTCAAATTACTGGTGCCATTCGAATTCTGGTTCACTTTTAACTTCAGATCAAAGCTAACACAGCTGGGAAGACAATACTTTCCACCCTCTGCCTTCCCCCCTCCTCACTGCTCTGAAATCATCTGTCTCGAAGCCAGAAGTCTAAATGGAGTGTAGGGCGAGTTCAAAACAGGGAAGGTTGATGGGAGCCTACTGCCAATTCCACTCCGCAGTCACAGCTTGCTCCCACAGCTCCATTAGCTGCCTGCAATCAAGGGCAGACGACTCAGTCCTGCTTGCTGTCCAGGTTTAATAGGTTCAGCTAGTTAATGAGCAATGGCTAGATTGCATTCCAGGACTTCACATCATTCACAAAGCAATTAAGTGTACATTTCTTGGGCTCCTCCAGGAGTCCAAGAGGAGTGCCTTGTTCTACTGAGAGGATAACTGCAAGACACAATTTTCGAAACTGAATAGCACGACACAGTGGGAAACCGTCAGAACATTCACCTTCTCTAAGTATTATGCTGAATGCATCATTCCTTTTCCACAAGCCTCTGAAGGGCTCTCTTACCAGTACACCCCTGGATTAGAGATTGCTCTTGCCAGATGAAACCAAAGGCTGTAAGCCACTGGGTAGCATCTCAGTGAGCTGCTGACAAAGCAGGTTAAGGAGCCGTCAAGTTAACAAAACAGATCTTTAATTTGAAAGCCACTGCAAAGGCAGGGGTACTTTTTATATATAAATTTTTTACACGTTCCCAGTAGAGAACTGCAAGGCACCTTGCAAACAATGAAATGCTTATATTCAGATTTAGAAAGCTCAGAAGCTAAGTGACTTGAGACCTCCGGCATTCCTCACAAAACCAGGACCATGTCCCCAGAGGATGAAGCTACCTCTGAGGGCAGAACTGAGGGAAAAGCAAGTACTTCTTTCTGACTTGCACATGCTTATTTACCCTCCATGTTTTTGCATTACTTTACTGTCATTAAGATATAATTACTGCTGCAATGTCCCTTCCAAGTGTTTGTGTCTTTTTAAACTCTCACTTGAAGATCAAAGATTCTACTATTACAAGAATGTAACTTCTCTGGCACTACAAAGGATCCTCAGCCTTAAGTGGCTGATTCACAGCTGGACCAAAGCTGAATCCTACACAGACTCTCTAAGTACAACTTCTTACATCTGCAGGCTGCCTTTTCCAAGCTGTCCAGCTGAACCCGAAGGAGAAAGGAGTCCTGCTGGCAAGGAACTGTCTTTTAAGATATGCTACTTCAACCTTACACCAAATGTTGAAAGCCATGACCACAGAGCTAGTGAGTAGATGGCAGCCACTTTGAGAGAACAAGGAAAAAGAGATGCTGGTCATACATTTTTCTGTCCTCATCTCATAAACAGCAGTCACATATGAGACAAAAACTTATTTACCAGTTTATAACATCCTTGCTAAAAAGAAAAGAACGACACAAAAAAAAAGAAAAAAAGCCCAAACACTCAAGGTCCCTTAACAACTTTTCTGTAAAACCAGGAATCAAATAAATTTATCTTGGACAAAGGGATTGTTTGCATTTTTAAGAACCAGATTTCATTTCTCTGAGTGTACCTGCTATCTAAACAAGAAAAAAAAGACCCTCTTTACTCATTTACCAATAAAACTTGTCACTAAGCTTTAAAAAAAGGTTTTCACAACACACAAGACCAGTCTTTTTACTTTAAATGTGAAACTTTGGTATGGAAAGGAAGCACAGATGAAGGGTTATGTAAGTTTTTTCTTCTATTATTCTCCATTTCCTTTCCACATGCCAGTCAAAACTATAAAATACTTGTGGGAGAAATGCAGAAGGCACGGTTTCACATTCCAAAAGATCTATTTCCCTGTGCAGCATAAAAGCCAGGCGACCACCCAGGAAAGTTGGGCAAACATGCTTTGGCCCACCAGTGCTGCAGTCTCAGACTGACAGCCCTTCTCCACCAGGGCTTTGCCCTGTATTTTGTGTGAGAAGTAGGCACCAAACCTGACAAGCAGCCATGACTGGCAGCATCACCTCTAGGCTTGCCCTGAAAAGGTATTGAGGAACAGACCTGCATTTTCTCCTCTTGTAAAGCGGTGCCCAGTGCTAAAATATTTTGAATAAACTATCCACAAGATAGAAAGAAAAAAAGGAGTAGATAACCTTAATACAGGAGCCTGTAATACTAGGAGCTCTTTAATTCTTAAAACCCTTCCATCCCCTGTCTCTCTGCCTTCCATCACAACACTTTCACCCCAGTTTTCTTAGGGAAATGAGAACAAAGATGTGTCATCTATAGTCTTAGGAAAGGGTATGACCAGCTATTTTCTCTCCCTAAGAGCCTGTGACAACATTATTTTCTTTTCATACATCAATACAGAAAGGTTTGGTAACTGTTTCATAGTCACTAAAAATTAATCAGTCTGTCAGAGGCCAAGCTGGTTGAGAAATTGCTGGCTAGGGCAGCAGAAGCAGGCATGACTTGCCTTCAACAAAGAAGGCAGCATTTGTTTTTAGTTAACTGGGTAAAGGGCAGAGAAAATCAGCCAAGTATTTATTTACTGGACTGAAGTGCCTTCAGCAAGAAAGGAGGGTGAGATGGTGTAAGGTTTTTGGAAGAGAGGTAAGTGATCTCTGGTTTCACTTTTGGACTAAGCACAGAAAATCTTTGGTAGAAAATATGATTTATGAAAGGGATATTCTCTGTGTGTGTGTAAGACAAAAAAGGTCTAAAAGCTCTGAAGCTTTCCAAGATTATGTCTTTTCTATGACCTGTTGGCCATTACTTTCTGCCAGCTCAAGAGAGTTGAGAGCACGAGGAAGCAACAACCCACTAGTGAGATTGTTGCTTTGCAGAATGATGCTTTCAGTTCAGCAGTGGGGAATGCTGACTGTACCCTGGGTGTCACTAAAGTGTGCTCTCAGATCTCTCCAGCAGGAAAACCAAATGAATTTAACAAAAGTAGCACGTATTAATGGAGCTTTACATAGTGTTGACCCAAACCTACACTCAGTGGTGTTGCTACTGGATAATACCTCATACAGGCTACTATGTGGACCTACCAACTGTGATCTTATTTGGCTCTTAGTTGTGTCCCCCCACTCAGTGCGAGGGTAACATGACAGGGGTGGGCAATGAGAGACCCACAACTCTGGATTCTATCAACTCTGGTGACCACAACTGACTTTCAGATCATGGCTGAGCAAAAACACATGGAGATCCACCTCAGGATGCTGCAGAGGCTTGTTGGATGTGTGGCAGGAAGCAAGAAAAAACAACTAAGAGGAAAAACACGATGACCTTAAAGTGTTTAGCTAGGACTATCAGGCAGCAGTTATTGCTGGGGAATCTGGCAATTCTGTTTATATTCTTTCACCACAAGCAGGTGTTGGGAAGCCCAGGATGGGAGGGGCCTGCAGATACAAAAAAGAAAGAGGAACCACTTTTTTTCTGATGTGTGTGATCTATTCAGGTGAATCTTTTTTACCGACAGGTTCTTTTCCCGGAATCAGCACAGATGCCCAAGTGTCACTCCGGGGCCCTCTGATAAATACACAGCATACCTCAAACGTTTAGGTTATGTTCCCTGTTTGTACCAAGAGGTTTTGATGGGAATTCTGGAGGTATTAAGTCATTTTTAAGAGACATTATTAAAACCTCCTGTCTTTTTCTAGAGTCGTCTGGGTGAGGTTCTGTTATTTTCAAACTATTAGAGTAATGTGCTGCAATGTTTACTGTCTGAAAAGTGAGACATAAAGGACTGATCTTTGTTAACAGACATCCATCTCATTCCCTACCTTGGTCACCTTGCATACAACTGTGCGTATGATTTTTACACGGATGGATTTTGTACAGAGGAATGCTCTGACTCACGGATTTCCCTCCACCTGCTGCTGCTCCTCATCCAGTGCCAGAGCCACCTCTTTCTCTCCCTTCTGCAGCTCTTTGTTACTGAATGTCAGGGTCATCAGTGTCAATGACTGACGTGATTAGTGTGGCTGACATTGTACCACCACTCTAAAGGAAACAGGCAGAGGGCAAAGGGAAAAAAAAAACAACATGCAAACCAAAAGCTGCAGCCATTTTAGGCAGAAGGGACCAGGCTCAAAGACATATTAGCAATCTCACTCTTTCCAGTTAAGGAGAAGGTCCTTGCACTGCGATGGACACATGCGGCATTTCAATGAGCTCCCGTGCCTGGAAAATCAGTACAATTCTGCCTGCCCCAACACATATCCTGGAGTGCTCCTGTGCTCAGAGATTAAAGGCAAAGATCAGAGCAGGGGGGACAAAATGGTTTAGAAAACCCAAATGAACTAATACAAACAAGCAACACAAAAAACAAGCCACCAAAAAAACCAACCCAGTGTTAGACAGGAGATAAAGCCTGACCTGTGATTCAGCAGATTCAAATGCTCAGAAGTACACTCAGTCTGTGCAGTATTGAAAGACAGCAGCAGTCCATTACACATATTGATTTGCAGCACTTTGTCAGCACTAATGATGTTACCTCATTAAAAGAGAGAAATGCCCTACTGTTCTACCAAAAGTGTCTGCTCCTTCCTTCTCCTTGCCTCTTCTCCACCAGGACCCTCAGCACCAGCACAGGGAAAACAAATCAAAATCCAACATTGAACTTGCTTAGAGCCACTTCCTAAGGTTGCTTTTTGGGTGCTTTAATGTTATTGTCTTCATGTCAATTTTACAGCGTTATTCTGTGTTACTTACCAGGTACCTCTTCTTTTGACACTGAACCAGCACAACAAAGGAAAACAAAGTCCTATGAACCACCATTGTCCATTGGTTGTCAAAGAACTTCTCAGAAAATAAACTAATGTCTACCTCAAATAATTGGTTCAGTGTTGAGTAAAACGATACAGGCTGCAACTTCAATCACAGAAGGTGAAGTAAGTGCTAGGTAAGGGGGTGACAATGACTTGTGTCCATTAACACCCTGCAATGCGATGCCAGACTCAACAGTTTTCTTCCAACAGTTTCCTTACTACATGCAAAGGTAGCAGTTTACCATAATGAATGTTTATGCATTATTCCTTTGTGTATAGGGTCTCCAAAGTACACATTATTAAAGTCTATTAAAGTCTCTATTTAGCAGAATTACCAATATGCCTTTGGGGAAATTATTACAATGAAGCTGTACCAGTATTTAAATTCCAGTTGTTTAACAATCTTTTCCTAATCACCAATCCAGGTATAAATATTAAATTGCAGTCAGACTTCTTCCAGTGCAGCATAAACCTGTCTATGAGCTGCTTATGGAAATTCATTTTAAAAAATGAGTATTTTAACTTGACATGTTTTTCATAATTAATCTCAGATAACTACTGCTTTAAAGTAATAGGAACTCCTTCCTGATCCTCTTCACCAAACAGGGCCTCCTTTGGTTCTGTAATACAGTTAAATCTGGTTACAAAACCCACTAACTATTTGCAGCTATGTAATTTCTATCAAGATATCAGTATCTGCGAGATATAAGCCTAATCAAGGGAAATTTGGCCTATGAGATCTAATTCATTACAAATGGCTTTCCTATGAGAAAGGACTTGTCCTGGGTGCAGTCCAAAAGCTGCTTAAACTCAGTTGTATGCCCAGGTTCCCCCTCTGGTCCAGATACTCAACTGTCTGAGTCGTATGTAAAGCAACAGAAAAGCAGCTACGAACTGCTGTTTGAGCCCCTCAGGCCATTTCCACTTTTAATCTGCACACTGTAGTTATAACTAACTGCTCTCTAAATATGCTGGGTTTTGTGTCAACAAGTCAAACTTGGTTCCAAATTTGTAAATGCGTGTCTGTACCTCCCGTGATAAGAAGAAATATTTTTCCAATGGGAAGAATCTCATGTTTCGCAGGGGAAGAGGAAGCAAACTTCATTATACTAGAAATCACAGGACTCAGCTTCCTGGGGTGGGGTAGAAGAGAACTAGGCCCCAACCTTTCAGGTTTCCTCCATGACCTTCAATAAATCACCATGTTCCTGCCTCCATTTTTCATCACTATGAAGTGCTCAGGTTCTGTCTATGGGGCAGTCAGGATCTCCAGCAAAGACAACCAAGCAAATATCTAAACAGATGTCTTGTCCCTGCTACTACATTACACTGGCAGTTTTACAATTTCGACACCAGTTCAATTCTCAGTCACTTTCAACTAAGAAAACAACATTAACGTACAGAACAAATGCTGACAACAATCTCACAAAACCAGTGGGCACAGAAACATAATACAAGTCCAGGAGTTGCTCAGCAGGGCTTCATATCATATGAAGATGTAGAATTTAGGCCATCATACAACTGCATATTTTGATATGCCAGAATTTAAAGTTTCCATCAAAGTACAGATAAAAGGAGAACCAAAGTCATCATTGGAAGCTGGTATGTATACTAAACATTCCTCTGACAAATATGAATCAAATACTGTCTGCTCCTTTTAGCTCTAAGACAGGCCTGCACAATGAAGTTGTTTGCATCATAACCAAAAGTCCTTCAGGGAACAATCCTTGGGAAAAAAGCATAGCAAACAGGTGGGCATATTTTAGCCATACACCAATTCCCTCTAAATCAATGGACAAAAGTGCTTCCTTTCTCCAGTTACAAATCCTGAGCCAAATCACCTCTGTTTTACAAACACAATCTCATTGACTTTGCTCAAGTTACACATGCACGAGAACAAATTTTGTCCTTGTGTGCAATGGGAGACCAAATCTCCCATAAGTAAGAAAGGAAACAATCTGTACACCTTAAATGAAGTGGGATGAAGAACACCTCTAAAAAGGAGACATATGTCTAACAGACAAAGGGAAAACACCACTAATGTCACTTCTTCAGTTTGCCTCTCCATTAGGAAAGACTCTTGTATGCTTAAAAAGGATATGCTTTTCAGGCTTTTAAGGTTACTTTATGTGACTGCAAATCAGAAGTCCAAGAATATCAGCTGTTGGATTACAGAAGTCTCCAGTGTCCTCTTCACTATCCATTAAAGAAGTACTCCTTCCATCCTCTTTGACAGGTGTGGTAGAGATCAACAGTGCAGCTCTATTGCCTGAATTTGTCAGTCCCTTTTTCCTATCACTTGCTTCTTTACCGCAACAGTAGTTTCACAACCATGAGGAGAGATGCTTTTGCTGAGTTGCACAAAAAACCAACTACATCTTTGGTTTAGTTAGTTGTTGACTGGTTTCACCCCATTGAGCAGCTTATGGTCAGCTTCATAAGCACCAATGCTGGTGCAAAAGGGAGTGGGGGAAGTCCTGGCTACGGACAATGTGGGGAGAAAAAGAGGATGAGCAGCTGTAACTGGGACCAGCTTAGGCTGCCACAACACCTCTAGACCCTGACACCATAGAAACACACGACACAGCACACAGTGTGGCATTTAACATGCGGGCATTGCAATACATGTGTCTAATGTTCCCATCTTGTTGCGTTGATCACACCAGAAGACAGACCTCCCAAAAGCACCTGGTATTGCACTCTGTCACTTTTCGTCCAAGGTACTGGGTGTAGACCTTCATTTGCTACTGTGGCACGTGGACCAGCAACCACCCCAGCCAGGCTGTCACTTTGTCTCTCCTGCCACCTACTGTATGTGGTGGCATAATATGTGTCACCAACTCACGTGTCTCAACTTCTGTTTGGAAAAATCAACTTTTAGTTCTTCTAGCAGTGCCACTGCATGCATATGGGAACTCCCGGCTGTCACCACTTCTCCAGCAATGCTCTCCAGCAGTTTCTGATGAAGGCTAAATGCAGCACTTTGAGCTCTACTTAACTCACTGATGCTTCAGGGTTAAAATTAGCATTAAATACTAAAAATTCTCCAGAGTTTCAGGCATGAACTCCTCTCCCCCTTTGTCCCATGGAGAATTAATCATGGAAGCTTTATTTTAAAGAGTGAACAGGCCATAATGCCCCATAAACCTCTGTTCCTTAATTTGCTGCTACTTCCAATGACAACACTCACAAGGGGCAAAACCCAGCAGAAAAATAACTTCCCATTGAGCATGTGACTGTCAGTCCGTGGGCAGGGGTGAAACTCTTGCTGTACTTGAGCTGGCTAACCAAATGAGTGTCATTCAAGAACAGACCTGCCAGATGCAAGAGTCTGTTTTAGACCGTGGTTTACCCTTGTCCTTTTAACCTCTCGGTCTCAAAACACACAGCTGAGTGGGTCTGGCTGTGCCCTGCATACCCTCAGCAGTGCAGTGCTACCCAGATGTCCTCCCCAAGAGGACCCCATGTGGTCCCCCTGCCTACATCATCCCTGGCTACAGAAGGGGTTTCACTGGTGCTTGTGCCCACTGATACTTGTGCATCCAAGGAGGAGAATTCTTTAACCATAACCATCTGGGTTCTGCCATCCATCCAGACACCACTAACCACAGTGTAGGGCATCAAGAAGGACAGCAATAAGTATGGGCTGGTCCAGACTAGACCAAGCCCACCACAGTGGCTTCAAAGATATTCATGGTACTACATGGAAGCCAGTAAGCAATCAGCCTAAAACCAATTAGACAGATATCCCATGTTAATTATTTATGCCATCCTCCCAGTATGCATGACAAGTTTATTTTTCAGTATTTTATTATTAATTTTGAGAAAGTATTCAAACAGAAAACAACAAGCTGAATTTTCCGAAAGAAGTCTCATTATTTTCTAGTAAGAAGCCACCTTGAGGATGCTGGTTTATTTTCCCATATATGGCATTCCCTTTTACCTAATCAACAGCTTGGGGTTCTATGACAGCAGCTGTCTTTGATAAAAGGAGTATTCTGATGAAGGAGAAACACAACCAACATTTGCATGATCCAGTAAGCTATCAAATGTATTTATTTATGCTGTGACCACAGTAATCAAGAGGTATTAAATGTGGAATGGAGCATCAGTTAAATGCATTTTAAATCTGATTTTTCACTGGTTGCAGTAAGGAAATTGTTGACGAGCGGGCACTTTAGGGTCTTTACAGGCTGCAGTTAGAGAAGTGGATACAGAAGATAAATAGCTCCACTCCTGCAAAAGCAAGTCTTACTTTTGCAAGTAATAGTGGGCCTTTCATCTTACCACTTAGAATTTTATAAACTGAGAAAAAAATATTAATATAATTCCACTCACTCACAGATAAACTTCTCTGAAAAATGAGGACATCTCTTTTCTTTAAACAAATCTGACAAAGCTCTAACTAAAAATATTTATGTAACACACACAGTTCAGTATGAACACAGGAAAACAACTGGCATGAGTAACCGCAGTGTCTAATCCCAGCTATTTAGCCACCAAAATGCCTCAAGAGCTGTGATACATTCATTTAAAAGCCAAATATGGCCCACAAATAGATATTAAACATGAATGAATTTATCAAGAAGCAACAGTATGTTCCCATTAATCGTACAAAGGCTGCAAACAGGTTAAAAAAAGGATATTTCTATAACGTATGATCAGAAGAGACTTTTGCCAACACCAATTTAATTTATTATGAAATCAAGGCAAAAAACTAAAGGATCACATTAGCAGTTAGTAACACTACGCAGACTCTCAGAGAAAAGCTAATGGAGCCTTAAACCAACTATTTTTTAGTACAAACTTGAAAAACCTGCTACTGCAAAGGCAGTGTCAGAGGGTGCTCGGACATCCTTGCTAGAAACTCTCAGACGATTTTCAAGGTTCCCTAAGGATGCTCCAAGGGAATTCAAGAGGCCAAGTTTATACACAATGTGCTGTCTGGATTGATGTCTTACTAAACCAACAGGTAAAGTTTAAGCTCCAAAAGAACTTTAGCCTCTGCTGTGCTTGATCAAATGGAAGGGAAAGAGAGGCAAGCTTGTTTGTTCTATGGCCAGTGGAAGCTTTCTACCAGAAATGGAAGTCAGACCATGAGCAGGTAATAAGCTGCTCCCAGAGTCTCCCTTGCTTTGAGAGAAGTGGAGCAGCTAGGAGATCTTCAGAGCAGATTCTACAAACAAGCTGTTAAGAGAAGATGGTATCCAGAAGGCTTGACATGAGGAAAATGGAAGCAGGGAAATCACAGTTAATGGGATTTGGCCACATCTAAAACACAGCTAGGTTTCGAATACATTACAAATAGGCCCATGCTTCACTGCTGCACCAATTCATTGCTAGATGAGAAAACTTACATAGATTTAAAGCTCCACAGAAACTGAGATTAATTTGTTTAGAATAAATCTCGCCTCTCCCCCGGGGCGCCCTCTAGGTGAATACATGAGGAAGAGGAAATTGCCACCACAACACTAGAACCTCTGTGATTTTCTGTTAGGGGGAAGGTGTCAGGTTAGACATTTATTTTGAGGTTATTTCCTAAGTCCCATAAATGAACGCTTGCCCCATTCATTTTACATACCACTGCAGAACGCTATAAAGTTTGCATTCTGAGGAAGAGAATCACTATCCAATCCTGTCAAGAGGATAATCTGAGGCCAAGCATAAAGGGTTACCTCTCAGAGCATCTCTCCTTGGCACAACATAAGGAGGTTCAGCAACCTCACCAGCAGGTTTTCAGTGCCTCCCTCACCAAACTTTGATGGGAGCTTCCTGTTCATCCTCCAGCCTAGATGGAGGAAGTTCGTTGCTTAAGACAGCAATGAAAGAAAAACTGCCATAGATGACATCCTCTACCTGTGCAAACTGATGTCAAGCATGGGACATGATACAACATGTATGAACTCCACATTCATCTTTCCTGAGATCCCAAAGAGGCAGTGCCACAGTATGTGAGGAGGGAAGAGGACAGCAGCAGAGAAATTTCTAGTCTAATCATGAGACAGACAGAAGAATGGAAATTATAGGAGAAGTGAGACAAAAGAATTAGGGGGCTGATAGCATCTGATAGACAACACACTTTTAGAAGGAGAGGAAGTTGAGCGGCTGTGAAAGAGGAGGAAGGAAGAGTAAGGCTGATTTTCCCGATAGACAGGTCATGAACAGTTCTCGAAACCTGCCTAGTTGGGCTGGTTGTCTGATGTAAAGATGCATAGAGCAACACGTGGCTTCTTTGAAAAGGAAAAAGGAGACATTGAGGAGCGGGGCACTTTGCAGAGGAATTAAAAATCCATAAGTCTTCCAAGTGCCAAAAATAGAGATGAAGCTATTGAGTTTTCAACCAATAACGAATGTGAAGAGTTAAAAAAGGAGTTTTGCAGACTTGTCCACTAAGACAAGAATCTTAAAAACTGGCTCTTCAAAAAATGTCCTTTTCTTTTGAAAATCCCACACCCACTGCTAGGAGATTAGCTTAACAAAGTGAGAATTTAACTGGAATTGCAGCTTCGAGTAACAACAGGAAATGTTGCTCACAGCAACAGAAAATGTAGGATAATTAGGTATTTTGGGGAAGAGGGGAACAAAAGTTAGAGTAACTATGCAAACAGAATAAATAACAACGCTGTCCTTGTCCAGGCCCTTTCTGAGGATCTCGGAGCAATTTACACCCATTCCCTGTGAAAAGCTGCTGTGCTACAGCCACAGGTTATCGCGCCATCTAGGTCCTAAACCTGGCTGTATTTCTCATCTTTACACTTTTACCCCTCTGCTGATCCTCACAACAGACATCAGCTGAGGGACAGGGACCCCACTGCAGGTTTGTGCAGTGCAGGACCCCAGCCGGGACTCGGGGTATTGCCAAGGGCTCCTTCGACATAAGCAAGGAGGCGGCCTGACCAAGAGACAGGGAAGACAAAAGGTTCCCACCGAGCGAGAAAACTCGCAAGCGCAAGAAGTGAAGGCTTTCCCCACACTGAACGTGCTGTGCTCAGAGGCACAGCCCGGCAGGGCAAGTGGGCTGGGAAAGCCATCTTCCAGACGAAAGTGTAAAAAAGAAGCAGGAGTAAAAGGGAAAGACAAGGTCAAGTTATGGGGAGGCAGGCTCCAGACGAACCCTCCCCTCCCCAGAGGAAATCATCTCAACAGACACTGCTGTGGAATCTGCAAAAGATGCTGTTCAGCAGGGGAAAGGGTCATGTTAAAATACAAACCCATGCTTACGTGCTGCCACAAGTTCCGTAACTGTAGCTCAGAATTTTACGAAATGCTTTGCATTGGACTTGTTTTATTGCATGTTTCCCACCATTTCCAGTTCCAGTTTCTGCTCCTACTCTCAATTTTTAATCATCACTAGGACGAAACAGCAACATTCAGATACTGCCTTGCTAAGAAAACTGGAGTAACTGGGAGTTATATTGACAATACTTAAATGCAGCCTATTTAAAGGTTTGAACACATCTTGTTAGAACACTGCATAAATTAACCCAACCTAATTCTCTGGGATGTAACAAGATCTGAAAAGCTCCAAGTTTCATGTTCTCTCTTACCACCCACTTAAAAAACCTAAACCCAACATGCTGGGGTTAGCTCAGGTTGCAAATGAAAACAAAACTCACATTTAACTGAATAAATGCAATTTACTCCCTGATGCAATGAAGATGATGCCATAGCCAGCTCAAAACCAAAACAAGAAGAGGCTCTCTCCCACCCCACTTCATGCACATCCCCTCTCATTTTCACTGTTAATGCTGTCCCAGCCCAACCTGCCCGCTCAGGATCCTTCATCGCTCCCTCCATCCCTCCCCGCTGTCTGAAACCATCTCTGGACGGAGCGAAGCGCGCCCTGCTGCCGCTGGGCTCCCAGTCTCCTCCGCCTGGCTTGCACTGGCGGCCAGACAAAGCAAACTCTGGTTGCATCATGGAGCAAACTCATTTTCCAGCAATCTCCCAGCCCAGAGTTTACCGCTACTGTAATCTTTTGCTGTCAACAACGCCGCCTTTGTTGCGCGCCCGCGTGCGCTGCTTGCTTGTTGGTTGGGTTGTTGGTTTTTTTTTTTAATTTTTATTATTATCATTTATTTTTAGGAGAATTTTTGTTTTAAATGAGTAATCTGTTTTCAAGTGATTTCTCCTCCGTGCTGGCTCCACCCTGTACTGTAAACGAGACATTACCTTATACAAGAATGAATCTGCTGCATTCCTCTGTCTAGCTGCCTCGCAGCACATTTCCTACGCTCGCAGCAGCCCCGGCAGCGCACGCTCTCCCACCCCTTCCCCCCCACCTTTTTCTCTCTTTTCTTTCCCTTTTTTTTTTGCTCCTTTTCACTGCCTCGCTGTGTTTTTGTGTAAATGATCTCACATGACTCAACAAATCCATCTGCCTGGAGCAGGCCAAGTTTGGAGCCTTCCCAGGAGGGAGGAGAAGAATTGCTTTGTGGAAAGGACCTGGAGCTTTGCCCTTTCTCTGGCTCAAATTACCCGCCTGTCAGGCCTGACGGATTTGGCTAAAAATAAAAGGAAGCGGGCCGTGAAAAGGAGATGAATGAGCTCAGCAGTTCCTTAGATAACATGGGTCTGGTGTTGCCCAAAGATCCCAGAGCAGGAACTTCAGATGCCGGACATGTAAGTGCAGTGTTGCAGCCTCAGTGAACTTGGCTGTTTGAGGACCAAAAATAAAAAGGAACAAAAAAACCAACCGTATGCTGTTAGAAATAAATGGATTAAAGACACTCAGAACAGGAAAACTGTCGACTGTAGGATTTGGGCTTGTAAATGGGGAGATTTACAGGGTTCCCAGTGGGGAAAGGAGGTGGGGGGGTGTGGCAGGGGGCTGTACGTGATGTCAACCTCCCATTCTGACCAGGGAGTCTCAGCATCCTTCCTGCAAATGTCTGCCCAGCGCCTGCAGCGGGTATTAAGCACTTAGTTTGGCAATGTAATGACACACTGCAACAATCTGTAATGCGAGGCAGTCAGCAAAGCCCTGGCTCGAAAAGCTCTTTCTCCTAACCATTAACCATATGTTTGGCTCCGCCGCCGCCCAAGCGAGCGGGTGTTCCAGCGCACCATCTGGTTTCTATCCACACAAGCAACTGCAAAGCACAGAGTATTTCCCTCTGGAGCTGTGTCTTCCTCCCTGGCCCCTGCTCCCCACCCGGCCCCCCACTCCTCCGCTCCCCGTCTTTCTCCTTCGCCCTCTTCCAGCAGCAACTTCACCTCCCTGTCCCAATGATGCTCAAAGTGGTGGAGACTGCAGCTGCCCCACCAAAGGTGTGGCAGAAGAGCACGGATGCTGTGTTGTGCTGTCCTCTGTGAGCTTACACACACACACACACACACACACACACACATACACACACAGAGAGAGCGATTGCATCCTGCATCACTGATACTTGGGGTGTCACATTAAACAATAAGTGTGTTCTTGACTGGTCCAGGAGCCACTGCAGTGCCCATCACAACTCGCTCACGCACACATGCGCACAGGGACTGTTCAATTCGGGTTACATCAACTCCATGCCGACATTGCAGAAGGACTTCAAGAATGTACCTAACAACAGGAGGACAATTAGCAGTGTTATCTCTTGCTCCCAAGTAGGGCTTTCTATGCACATCGGGTGTTGGTCCCCCATCCCACCAAATTAAGAAGACTCTGGGGGGAAAAAAAGAAGAAAAAAAGGGGGAAAAAGAGGAATGGAATGAGAGAGTGCTGAAGAAAAAGGAATGAAAATATTTACGTTTTCTGTGATAACTAAACAAGCTCTTTCTGAAACTATAAAAAAAGCTTTCAAGTGTTATATTTTAGAAGGCCTGGTACCATATGTTTGCTTTACGATTTTATGAATTCTAAATACTATTTATGTTTTTAAAGCACTTTCATCGTTCTGTTTATTTCTGAAGCACCTGTGGGACATCACCAGTAATTTTCCCCTCAGGCTGGCCAATTTAAGATTAATCATGACCTATTGCAAGTAAGCATTCAGCGATGCAAGCAATAGGATATTCAGCAAATCCAACACTTTCTCCTTTAAAGTAAGTTTATACTCTGCAATGAGTCACACGTACAGTGTTTATCCAAGTTACCAGTGCTACAAAAAAAAAAGCCCATTACATTTGCAAATACATAAAAATCACAGCTGTAAGCACACAACTGCTTACATGAGGACTTGTTTCTGTGACTGGATATTGATTTTTTAATAATGTGTCATTATACCAATGTTGATACAGCAACTATCTTCCTGGAGTATGCAGTTTAATACTAAAAAGAAGCTGGCTTTAGGAAATATCAAATCCACACCCATTCACATGCTTTTTAAACGTCCTTCTTGGTCATGACTATAGCAATGCAAAGGTACAATTGCTTTTTTCCCCCACCTGGCACCTAACAAAGAAAATGAACTTGCCAGTTAGAAACAGCTCAGTCTAAGGCAACAAGCTTTGCTGATCTGCTTCTTAATGAAATACTGCAGAACCTCTTCAGTCATTGCTGGAAACCAAGAGGGCACAATGGAAAAGATGCATGTTTTTCAAACTTCCTCCATACAAGAAATCAGTGCTTGAAAAAGCACACTGTAGGCCCTTATCCTAGAATCAAATACACATGGGGAAAACCATATGCTTGTGAAAAGCCTGGTGACTTCATGAGGATTGCCTAAGAAGTTTGAGGGTAGGATCTGGCCCCAATTACAAATGTGGAGTGCAATTAGCACTGTAAACTCCCCCTGCCTTCATCTCTCAGTTCCCTTCAGTGAGGGAAATAATTGCAATGATTAAAAACAGGAAGTGCATTTTAGCTAGCAACTTACATTTCCTAAGAAACAGGATTTAAATATGTTAAAGTCCATCATTTTAAGATAGTATGTTGCAAACATATTAGTACCACGCCTATTAGTACGACACATTAAGTTTCCTACAACCAGGCAAAGAGCAATGGTCTTCATTCACACAGAGAAAAGAACAAGCAGTAGTTCTCTAAAGCAGGAAAGGTCTAGGTCTGGGTCTTTTAGCAAATAATGACCTGCTCTGATCCAGAAATCCTTTAAAAGGGGGACTTCAAGGGAAACATTCATAGATTCAGAGTCCTGCAGTCTGAAGGGACAGCTAATCATTTGACCTTCCACGAAACAGGCATGGAGCTTCCTCGCCTACACTGACACAGCTGTAAGAGTCTGAATGAGAGAATCTCCTAGCGTTAAAAACAAACCCATCAAAAAAAACCAAACGAAAAACCCACCCCACCTCAGATTCAACAGTCTGACATAAAGAAGGAAGCTACTGCAGCCCCACAACATTCTCCTGTTCAGCAACTACCAGTGCTGTGTGAACACTCACAGCCTCTTATCTGGTCTGAATGAATTAACAGCCAGCCACTGAGTCTTGTTATACCTTGTCACCTTCCCCTACTCCTCAGCCCCTGCCAAAGGGCTACTGGCAGCCTGAAAGCCAGCCAGTGTTCAAAGCACAATAAAAAGCAGTGTCACATTATTACCTGAATCCACCGAGTCCTCCTGTCAACAATGATGTTTATGCAATCACATTTTTCTGTTTTTAAAAACTTCTCTCTTGCCTCATCGCTCTGTGAAAAACAACACAAAAGAGAAAATTGATTAACTGCATGCAATTATCTATTATTTGCATTATAGCAGTTTCCCAGCAGATATTTAGGTCCTTTGTTTTCTGTTTCATCTCATAAAGACATTAAACAAGAAAAGGTCCTTTCCACAAAATCACTCATTGACCAAATAAAAGCAACAGATATCAATTTGGAGAGGTAGATGAGGTACCACAGCCCATCACTTGTAGAGCTTCACAGGAGAATGCAGCTCTCTTAGAGCCCATACCCTCTGCCCTCTTCCCAGGGCACCCTGCCTGGCAAACCGGGACCAATGCCAAGCAGACACTTAGTGCCATCAAAAGCAGAAATACGGGGAGAGAGAAAGGTACTTAAATTTCTTTCACTTTCAACAGTTCATACATGACACTAATAACCACAGCAGTGATGTAAAAATAATACTTGCAAAATTACATTGACAGTAGATTACTTAATCATAAAGTTTCCCCGAATTTTGCATCTACATTATTGAAGTAGTGACTCCACTTAAAATTCTCAAAAGGGTCTTTTAGTGTCTGTGTTTACTCCTAGCTTCACATATTAGTAGCTTTAAGCTTTAGTGCCAAATTCTCCTGCCGATCCACCAATGCACCAAAATATACACTTCATAGAAGACATTTCTACATTTAAATAAGGAAGAAAAAAGGCCATATGGTAGAAACCCAACTGAAGATACAACCTCAACTCTTCCCACCACACCTCCCCAGCCTCTCTGAATGGCCAGAAGACATATCATAAGTAAAGGAAACTGGATTTTCAGTACTGGAAATGCCATTAGTGTCATTATTTCAGCACTTTCTTTGAAAGCAAACAAAACAAATCCCTTCACTTAAGGAGATGCAACTCAACCATGTGAGCATGATCCCTTGGCTACCTCCACAAGGGCATACAAAATCAAACCCAGACGCACAACACAGGGTGGGGGATATAGCTGTGATACCCTTCCTGCACTTCGGGGCTTGGACATTTGACAGCATGGATGTCCGCCAAAAAGTTTTGTCGCAAGACTTTCGTCACAGTGATCTGACTGAGCCATTCCCAAAAGAAGTGTCTGCAAAGATGAAATTCTGTCACCTCCAGAACAGAGAGTTTAAACTAAGGTTTAACCGGATGCCACACTATGTAAAGAGCATGGTCTAGTCCAAGGCTGAGGAGAAGAGAGGTGACCTTTGCCTCTTGCATCTGCTGCCAACCAGGGCAGGGCCGCCTCCCAAGCAAGGATGGGGACCAGCTCTCTCTCCTGCTCCAGGTGACTTCCTACCACAGCCTGGAGCCATCTATGCTTAACACAAAGCAGCCAAGAGCTAGGCCAGGGATTAGCAGGGGAAAACATATCAAGACAAGAAATTTCACTTAATGGGGCCAGAAAACTGGAGGGAGGATGGGAAGAGAGTGAGAACCTGGTTAGGCACAGAGGGCTACATGGTGGCTGTGCAGCTACAGTACTGCCAATGAACCGTGTTCAAGTCTCTGAGACACCAGTGGACACTGTTTGCCACTGGTTTGCTTCCTGCAAAAATCTCTGGTGTACCACAGGTAAGTTGCAAGAGAGAACACTGATGAATTCAAGCACTCAGCCCTCAAAATGGAGGGAAATGAGGCAGGGGAGTGCTGGCTGCTGCAGCTGCCTTCCCTCTTGGTATGTGGGATGTACCTGAGCCATGCATCAGGGTGCATGACAGCTCTAACAGCTGCTGGCAGCAAGGATGGCAGCCACCCTGACACTCCCTGCTACCCTCTCAGTGCCCAGGCAGATGAGCTGTGCTTTGGAGAGCTGCCACATGGCTCTGATGCAGCGCTGTGCCAGTCATTTAAATGCCGCATCTCTCAAGTGGCCATTAACAACAAGTTTCTAACCAATCTGAAACCCTGGCTTCTCTCAACTAAAACTAACAGTCACAGCAGAAGGCAACTGTACTTCCAGTACAGGAAATACTACATAGCATGGAGACATCTCAGCGGCAAGGCTGTTAAGATCCTCAGGATTCTTTGTCCTCTTGTTTTAACTCTCTTCCTGTAAAGAAGTGGTGGTGCTTCCCAAATCATTTGTCAAACCCTCAAGCCTGACACCGGTAAACAGAATAAGACTGAGGAAATGACCAACTTTTTCAGTAGGATTTCAAGTGTGCCATAAATAAAAATTTGGGCCAAACATGGGACAACAGGGAAAAAACAAGATACTGAATAGGGAGTTTGCCCAGGGCTTGCAGTTACAGCTGTACCCTTGGCACTAGGCAGGGGACTTGCAGAAAGAAGACGACTCGAAAACTGTCCATGCATTCACAACACTTAAAATTAGGTCTGCACAAATCCATTTTACATCTGACTCAGACTCTGAACTTAGTTATAGAATCATAGAATGGTTTGGGTTGGAAGGGACCTTAAAGATCATCTGTAATGTTGCAAGGTATTTGTGTACAACAATAAAATTAACAGCAAATAGCTGAAACCACTTTAGATATTATGCTACCTTAGACATTCATAGCATATAATGGCATATAACAGAGCTTAGGGCTACAACCAACCAAATGCACAACACAGGAAGACAGACCTTAAAGGTAAATAATTCAGGACTTGAATTCTTTAAGGTAAATAATTCAGGGCTCTAATGAATTCACTGACTGTAAATAGGGAGTTCCACTGCTAGGAACCCTTCAAACTGCCCTACATCCAATCCTCGGGAGTGCAGAGCAGAAAACTGTCAGCAGAAACATGCCTCAAACATTCCTGGTTATGGCACCAAGGACTCTAAGACAAAAGGAACCTTAGACAGGAAAGGTGGCTTCAAAGGCTGGTTCCAGTGCTCCGTACTGTGCCCATGAGCTGCTAAAAAGGAGGTGCCATTTCAGAAACACCACTTGGGCAAACAGTGAGGTGGCTGTGAAGCAAGGAAGTTGACCCATGTTGCATTCACGAGAAGCATCACAAAATCTCCTCAAGGATAGCCAACAAAGCAGTTTGGTCTAATGGTGCTAAAAACACACGACTATGGGTCTTCGCTAAATATGACAGTCCACAGATGAAACCAGCCAAATTCCTAAGTCCTCCTCACTTTGCAATCTCTCTTCCCTATCCTCTTCGATTGGCTATTATCAAGTGCTTTTATCAACACCTGGGAATCCCTGTGCATCCATCAAAAAGCATCTCAGGCAGTCAAAACCCATCAACAAACCACAGTGTAAATCCTCATAAATTCTTACATTACAAGCAAGTCTCAGCCTTTCCAGGCTGCACCCTCTAGTTCCAAGGAGCCATTCACAAGGAGCAACCATTCCTGACCAAGCAAGGAAATTGTATTAAAGTGGAGATGCAGCAAATTGTCAGTTATACAATGTTGTTGCCACTAAAAAACCTCAGAGGATTTTTATGCTGTCTCACACATACAAAAGTAGCATGTAAAAACATCCTGGAGTTGCCTCACACCCTCTTATGAGACCTACATGAAACCAGACGGTGGAAGAAAATCCCGCCTTTCTCCGTCAGACAAGGGCACATCAGCAGCAATAGCCAAGGCACTACAAGGTTGCTGACGAGCCTGGAAACACTGTATGGGAACATGCCGGCAGATCATCAGTCGAAAACACAACTGCTGTTCTCGCTCCATGCCCAGTGGAGATAGAGATCTCATCGCCAACAGAGATCTGGGTCACCACCAGGAAGCTGGAGTTATCCCAGCACCATCATCTTTTAGGTAATGCTCCCAAAAGCGGAAACAAATATGCGGTGAGGTTTCATCTGACAAGATGCTGGGTGTAAACAAAACTAAAAACTTAAGGTTTCTTTGCTCCCTGGTGATACCAGATGAGTGGAAAAAAACCCCAACCAATATCACCTGATGTCTTATATGCAAACTGCTCAGCAGAAGGAGTTTGCTGCAACTGCAACTTTCAGATTGCAGTGTATCAAGAGCTGGCAAATGCACCTCAATTGTCAAAGTCTGCATCCTCCCAAACAACAGGCTAAAAACTATTTGTTTGTCTATCCTGTACTTCAAAACTGAAAACCCAGACACAGGGAAAGAAAAAGCTAGAAAGACAACGAAGTATCAATTTTAAACCTATGATGTTTCTCAAAAATAAACACTCTGAGCCTCCACGTAATCAAGTAGCTGACACTTATCCAGGCGCAGGACTGAAAACCGAATCAACCTTCTATTTCTGCTAACCAAAGTTTTGCAATCTTCCTGTATGCCATTTCCTTGTTTACATCTCATGCTACAGGAGTTCAACTTTTGGAGAAACACAAATGGTGAACCTAGAAAGTGAAATGTGATATTATTTACAGAACAGGAGAGCACGCCGTTCACAGGAATTCATAGGCACACACATCCCAATCCTGTTCCTCAGTCCAACACCCACTCCTGAAATCCTGTACCAACCAGATTAGCCAATGTGCACATGCCTGTGCGCTTGCGGAAACAATAGCCTCTTTCAGTCCATACAATGTTCTGAAGAACCAGGCAAAAACGTCATGGGAGAAGTTAGGAAATATCTGCAGAAAACAGTACATAAGATGAAAGGCAGAATGAGCCTTTTAACTTGCGCAAAGTGTACAGAGAGAATAAGCACAGAACTTTGTTACCTAGCCCCTCTTCCAAAGGGCTTTTTCCCCCCTCCCAGGATGGAGAAGGGGGGTTGTTGAAACAACTTTAGAAAATAAAACACTGGGGTGGTGGAATGGCTCCCTTACAAACAGACTGCTGCAGGCAAATTTAAGCTCTGGGAGCTGTGTGGCAGACCTGAGAGCCAATACATGCTCCCCTTACATGCTGGGATCTCCCGCAAATGGCAGGGATCCTGGCTGGTGTGATCAGACTTCCTGCTCCCAGCGCGCAGCACGCCTCCCTTCACTCCCCTCCCAAACACCGCTCTGCTGCTGCAGAGGGCACAGAACTACTTTTTAATTAATCCAGCACAAGGTTTGAGCTGCCTCAGGGTTAAGCTAAATATTTTCTGTCTTTATCCACTACAGAAGAACTAACTATAGAGAAAAACACTTCACCATAAGGCTAGGGAATTGAGAACAGAAAAGGAGTGTAACAGAGCCACCCCTGACCTCTCAAAATTTAGCCTCCAGAGGACTCAAAAATAAGAAACTGAATTTTTAATCAGCTGGGAAATGGGGCAGGGACACTCACTCTCAGTAACATTATGGTTGCAAATATCATATAAAAGGCATTATGGAGTTGTACCATCCACCTTCTGTTCCAAACTGTAGGCCTCCAAATAACCTATCAGAAAAAATCCACCTCCCCACACCATCAGGAAAGCACTAAGCACTCAGAGACATTTAAAAGGAATACATTTCTACAAAGCCCTCTCACAAGGGGCTGTAGCTCCTGCAGGAAACACATGCTCCCGTAACAAAGCAGGTATTCTTTGCATGTACTCACACTGCCTATTATTTTTTAATCATCTGGTATGCATCTTCCTACAGGATTGCTTATGTTAAGGGAAATACTAGCATTAGCTCTGCAAAAGAACACTGACTACTGTTCTCTGTGAATGCCACAAAGGTTAATAGTGGCAATCGTGGCTTGAACTCTGCCTCGTGCCGAGCAGTCCATACAACCACTGGCATCTTACCTCACATGTGCTTCCCGTCAACTCATGCTTACTCTCTGCAGGATTTTAGTACACAGTTCAACTAAACCTGATGGTAAGTATTTTTCAAACTGTAGGAGCAAGTCAAAGCATATTTTGATGTGTCTGATTGCACAGAGACCATATGATTTTGTGAGAGCTGATCACGGAAGAATACAAGTTGCTTTTTTATTTCACAGCTCTGAGAGTCAAAAATAGTGTGTAGGACCCTGATATATACCAGATGTTTTAAAGTAAGGTGGAAAAACTGGTGTGGACACATTTGTCCATCATGAAAGCTTCCCGACAGCTACCAACTGGCCATGCTACAGTGAGCAGGCTTGTTCTGCATGTGAAAGATTACAAACCTAATGGAACGGGAATATTCACAGCCTTCATCTCTACTCCTGCTCTCAATCCTGCTCTCTTTTCCTGAAAATAAATTTGACAAGTCCATCACTATGATGTGAAAAAAGCCTCAAAACAGAGCTTATTTTGCTACATATGCAAAATCACAGAACATGCCAAGTTGGAAGGGACCCACAAAGGTCATCGAGCCCTGCAAAGGACCATCCCCAAGGGTCACACCACGTGCCTGAGAGTATTGTCCAAATGCTTCTTGAACTCTGTCAGGCTTGGTGCTGTGACCACTTCCCTGGGGAGCCTGTTCCAGTGCCCAAGCACCTTCTGGTTGAAGAGTCACTTTTCTAATATCCAACCTACACCTCCCCTGACACAACTTCATCCATGCTTTCACCAAGTTTCACAATCAGTCCAAGAAATGAAAGAGCAGTATTTTTGACTTGTTTCTAGCAAGTCTTGAGTCAGTTTCCCTCAGAAAGTTTTATTCAGAATTTCTGTTTGGATTTAAAAATAAATAAATAAAAAAGGCTTTCACTTTAGGCACAACCCTCACTGCACTCTACAAATGCAACTGGGCACTCTACAAATGCATAGATACTTCATATGTCCTGAAAAGACAAGTTTCACCTTGTAGTTATGGGAGTGGAGGTTGTTTTCTTTTTTCAGTAAAAAGGGAAAAATGTCATCATTAAAACAAAAAGAAGAAAAAAAAAAGACAGCCCTGCAGAAAAGCACTGTTTCAGAGTAACAGGAATATGCACCTATCATTTAAATTGGCCCCTTGGGCAAAGCTCATTGCAGAGATCAAAAGTCTTTCCATGGACTTGGGATGAAGCCTGGAGAGTTCAAAATACTCCTGAGAGTGGACATCACTGTTCTTGACTGAATGGCAGGGGGGTGCATGAAGGCAAAACTCCTACAGCAGCTGTAATGCCTTCCAGTATGAGGAGCCCCAGGGACTTTGGGTACCACCAGACCACACTCTCAAGGGCTTTCAGACAGCAAGGTTATACAACTCCCTGATGACAGAAGGAGACATAACATTTTTGCTGGTGANGGTTGCAAATATCATATAAAAGGCATTATGGAGTTGTACCATCCACCTTCTGTTCCAAACTGTAGGCCTCCAAATAACCTATCAGAAAAAATCCACCTCCCCACACCATCAGGAAAGCACTAAGCACTCAGAGACATTTAAAAGGAATACATTTCTACAAAGCCCTCTCACAAGGGGCTGTAGCTCCTGCAGGAAACACATGCTCCCGTAACAAAGCAGGTATTCTTTGCATGTACTCACACTGCCTATTATTTTTTAATCATCTGGTATGCATCTTCCTACAGGATTGCTTATGTTAAGGGAAATACTAGCATTAGCTCTGCAAAAGAACACTGACTACTGTTCTCTGTGAATGCCACAAAGGTTAATAGTGGCAATCGTGGCTTGAACTCTGCCTCGTGCCGAGCAGTCCATACAACCACTGGCATCTTACCTCACATGTGCTTCCCGTCAACTCATGCTTACTCTCTGCAGGATTTTAGTACACAGTTCAACTAAACCTGATGGTAAGTATTTTTCAAACTGTAGGAGCAAGTCAAAGCATATTTTGATGTGTCTGATTGCACAGAGACCATATGATTTTGTGAGAGCTGATCACGGAAGAATACAAGTTGCTTTTTTATTTCACAGCTCTGAGAGTCAAAAATAGTGTGTAGGACCCTGATATATACCAGATGTTTTAAAGTAAGGTGGAAAAACTGGTGTGGACACATTTGTCCATCATGAAAGCTTCCCGACAGCTACCAACTGGCCATGCTACAGTGAGCAGGCTTGTTCTGCATGTGAAAGATTACAAACCTAATGGAACGGGAATATTCACAGCCTTCATCTCTACTCCTGCTCTCAATCCTGCTCTCTTTTCCTGAAAATAAATTTGACAAGTCCATCACTATGATGTGAAAAAAGCCTCAAAACAGAGCTTATTTTGCTACATATGCAAAATCACAGAACATGCCAAGTTGGAAGGGACCCACAAAGGTCATCGAGCCCTGCAAAGGACCATCCCCAAGGGTCACACCACGTGCCTGAGAGTATTGTCCAAATGCTTCTTGAACTCTGTCAGGCTTGGTGCTGTGACCACTTCCCTGGGGAGCCTGTTCCAGTGCCCAAGCACCTTCTGGTTGAAGAGTCACTTTTCTAATATCCAACCTACACCTCCCCTGACACAACTTCATCCATGCTTTCACCAAGTTTCACAATCAGTCCAAGAAATGAAAGAGCAGTATTTTTGACTTGTTTCTAGCAAGTCTTGAGTCAGTTTCCCTCAGAAAGTTTTATTCAGAATTTCTGTTTGGATTTAAAAATAAATAAATAAAAAAGGCTTTCACTTTAGGCACAACCCTCACTGCACTCTACAAATGCAACTGGGCACTCTACAAATGCATAGATACTTCATATGTCCTGAAAAGACAAGTTTCACCTTGTAGTTATGGGAGTGGAGGTTGTTTTCTTTTTTCAGTAAAAAGGGAAAAATGTCATCATTAAAACAAAAAGAAGAAAAAAAAAAGACAGCCCTGCAGAAAAGCACTGTTTCAGAGTAACAGGAATATGCACCTATCATTTAAATTGGCCCCTTGGGCAAAGCTCATTGCAGAGATCAAAAGTCTTTCCATGGACTTGGGATGAAGCCTGGAGAGTTCAAAATACTCCTGAGAGTGGACATCACTGTTCTTGACTGAATGGCAGGGGGGTGCATGAAGGCAAAACTCCTACAGCAGCTGTAATGCCTTCCAGTATGAGGAGCCCCAGGGACTTTGGGTACCACCAGACCACACTCTCAAGGGCTTTCAGACAGCAAGGTTATACAACTCCCTGATGACAGAAGGAGACATAACATTTTTGCTGGTGACTCTGCAGGTCCTATTTCCATAGCCCATGCTGGTTCAAAAACCACCACAGGACATACATGACAGAAAAAGGAGTATCTCAAGCCAGGGCCAGATAAATACAGGTGAAGCAAGGTGAGGGCTGGGATTGTTGAGGAATACCTTGAATGCAGGTAGCTCCGTTTGCAAGCTGCAGGTTGTGCCCTGGGTGGTGCGAGACCCAAGCAATAGGCTGCAAACTGGCAACAACCCCTTGTACAACAAAAGGCACAGGGACTAGTGGCACCAGCCAGGTGACCAGACACTGGGAGACATAGCAGGGGTCAATGAACCAGCAGGAAGACATTAGACTACGTTGTGCATAGACTGGAAGTGTATAAAAGCTCAAGGTTTCCTTTGCTGGGGTGTCTCCAAGCTGTTCCTGTTTTACTGCACCAAGACTAAGCTGCTTTAAGGATCTAGATGTCAGGGACCATGCTATGGGAAAGCTGGTGCTGAGCTGGTAAAGAAACCTTGTTTGGCTCTGAGTTTGGTGTGTGCAGAGAGACAAGCAGGGCACTGGTTGGGTAACTGGAGCTGCCTGCTGTGAAAGGGCTTTGATCTCAACAGTTAAAGTCTCTGGGGATGGGACTGTGCCCTAAATGCACCCTGAATGATCGGACCGGAATGTTTACTTTGGACAGGAGGAATCTCTCAAGCCTCCCATACCCAATCCAAAGCAACTTTGCCACTGAATACTGCCTCAATACTTTTTCTACACAACCTTTACAATCATAACAGGAGGTTTTGGAGATTTACCTGGGACTTGTGAGGTGACAGGGTATTTTTCTCACAATCCAGTTCAATAGCATTTATGTCTGTTGTTTTCTTTTCACATCCCCTTGTGCACATACACTGGCCTCTTCCTTTCAGCCCAGCTCTGCCTGAGGAGTAAGTAGAACTGTCAGCTCCTTCAGCACTAGGAGGGAAGCATTGCCTCAGGCTCACACTGAAATCACTCACTCTCACATGGGACTGTGGAGATAATCCTTTGCCCAATAAATAGCCCACTTTCTTCCTTATTGCTCCAGAAGGATATGAATGAATGAATGAATTGCACTTTTTCTGAACACCACCTTCTGCTTTTATTGAGTACTTCAGTCCCTGGTTCCAGCTGCACCTCCTTGCCCTAGGAGGCATCAGTTAAGCTTGCTGCATCTGATTTCCAAGTCCCCAGCTATAGGTATCTTTGAGGAAAAAAGGTTGGATGCTATTAGTCCTACGAGAAAACATGCATTTAGTCCATAAGCACGGGCTCCTGAAACACAGCTGTTAAGTGCAAATCTCAGTTTCTGAGATTTTCTTTCTGCTGCCTCATTATCTTTACTACATGCCAGCAGAAACCAGAGTCCCCGCAGGCAGAGGGAGGAAGTCTTTATGCTTCCAGCTGCATCTAACACTGGCTAGTCAACCAGATGCAAAATATTGCATCAACCTGATGTTTCACTTCAAAGTTTCCAAATTTTTCTCTTACTGCTGGGACTAGGTGCTTGTGGTTTGAGTTACCACTGGGGAAATGGAATCTCACAGCCAACACTTCAGATTGCTTTCCAACACTGCCAGACTGCCCTCAAAAGAAAAACAACCAGAAGATGACAGACACAAAATGGCTTAAATCAGACACTTAGAAAATACCCTGTAATAAACAAAAAGTTAAGCGCAACTAACTGAAATGAAGATTGAGCTCAATGTAAGTCATCATTTTAATGTTACAAGTAGGGCACAATCCCTAAGAAGTAGTTCTGGCCAAGAAGTTCTGACCACTAAACTTAATCCTGCAGGTGATGACTTCATGTCCTTGTTGTCTTCCAGCCAGGCTGTTCCAGTTAAGCAGCCTTGAATATTTTCATCAGAGTCCATAGACTGAAACTCCACTTTTAAATACAGTCATGCACAGGAAAAAAACCCTCAGCTTCCCAATGAAGAACAAAAATACCAGATCAATGAGCATACAGTCTTAGAAATAAAACCCTAATCTCTCACTTGCTAAAACATCTCTTTCAAAGAAATGTTTATGTTAAAATTTAAAGTTATGTTCAACATTAATCTTAGGGAATTTTACCACAGAATGTACCAATGTTAAAAGAATTCTACAGTCTTAATGAATTCCTAGAACCCATAGACAGAAATTAAATAGGGGGAACCTACAGTGTTGGCTAGACATATTTCAATATTTGTTACCATAGAAACAAGCCAGTAGATTTAGGGTTTGGCGTTATCCTTGCTATAAAATATTAAACTTCTTACAGTTTTTGCATATGTATATTATGGCAAGAACACTGTCAATCCTGATAAAGCCCAAAGCATCTTAATTATTTAACAGGATTTTAGCTTTTTTTTTTTTTTTTTAAATACAGTATCTTTTTTTTCCTTGATAAACTATATTTTAACATCTTTCAATAAGAGACACTTCTGGTTGATGGAATAAAATACAGGAGTGACTTATTTTTCCTCAATGTTGTGCATAAATCGTAGATAAAAGGAACACACACATGATCTAAAAACCAAGATTCAACAGTAACTATAAAAATTGTATTAGTGATAATTTTATCTGTGATAATTTTACCAGCTAAAAGAAAGTACATTCAATGTTATATTTTATTTGAAAGACAGTTCATACTTCAAATTTGGTGATTTTGTTTTCAAGCTTAGCCATGGAGAAATACCCAAGTACAGAAGGGATTGAGATAACATCTTGACACTTCAATGGTATCAAATACTTTTGGCAGATGCCTGAGAAACAAAACAAATGCATTGTTCTTTCATGCTTCAGATGAGCATCAACAGTTGCATTCAAGCCACAGCGCAACCAGCAAGAAAAAGATGAACAATTCCAACAAAGAAGAAGGACATATGTTTACTCCAGCAACACTCCTTCAAAAAGGAAGGAGAACAAACTTGTTTAGACAACTTGAACGGTGGAGGGGACTGACAGCTCTGCATACCATCCAGAGGAGTCCTGAACGTTGCCCATTGTTGGGACACCAGCTCAGCCAGGAGCGGTGGGGAAGATCAACACCTGGGCAAGCCCGAGCCCACTGCCACTGAGACTGGATGTGTGCAAGTGACCTTGACCCTGATGATTTCACAGCCAAAACTGGTTGCACCTCACAGCCTTTGCTTTTTGTTTGGATTCAAGAAAATCTGTTTACAGGAGGCTCAACAAGAGGCTTTCACGATGAAAAAATTAAAAACTTGAGACTAAAAGCCAGAAACCACATAGGTATTTCAATACTACGTTCCAGCACTAAGTGGACAAGGAAAAGCACCAACAAAAGCAAAGCAAACCAGAACAAAGGCAAAAACTGAGCAGGACTGAAACACCCTCTTTTTCCAAGAATTAAACAATACTTTTTATGAAGTGTAAAGATAAGCAGCGGGACTGCCTTTTCCTAACACTTCTGAGGTCAGTCCTCTAGCACAGGTTTTCAAACAGCCAGTTAAATGTACATAGCTCTCACTCTCACATGTATCCCATCATCTTAATAAAACTCAACAGCTCGAGTCTCTAAAAAAAAAATGGAAAAATTTATTCTTGAAGGCCTGCAAGACACCCCTTTAACTAATGGAAAATCTTCAACACTTTAAAAGAGGAAAAGGGTACGATGGCTTAATTTTAAATGAGTAAGAATTTAAGTGTCACTTCCTGCACGTGACATTGATTTGAATAACCTTGCATTTCTGTTTTCTTTGGTGTGGTTAACGGTGGAATCTTTGTAGAGTGCATTTCTCTGGCATTTACAGTTGCATGTTTATGTTCAGCAACTGCTTTGCATAATTCTCAACACAAGAAAAGCAGAAAGTGATTTTTTCCTCTGTAAAGAAAAAGATCCAAAAGGTAGCCTGCTACTAGGACTTTCAAAGAAAGAAAGGCTGGAGAAAAACTATCCCAACACTCAAGCGAAAAACACACAACTTCCTTTAACTGACAGCTGCAGTGAGGTACAATGACTTTATTTTTTCTGAGCAGTTATGGATACACACTAAAGGCAGAGCAACACTAAGTCCTATAAAGGAGTTCACACAAGTCTACAAAGGGCACCACTATCAACCTGCAGTCGAGAAGTGGGAAGTTATTCACATGTCTGAATAAGTCATGGAATGATAAGAGATGCTGGCAGCACATGGTGCCAAAAATAAGGCATTGCATGCATGCATTCAAACACAGAGCCATAAACCACAGAGCTATAAACCCCTTCAACACACCCTCTCATGGGCTTTCCAGGAGTTTATTCCATAGAGAGCCCTACTCCATTGGACACAGGAGCTCTAGGTCTTTCCAGCTGATGCTGCAGGTGTCAGCATTTCAGCATGTCTCTTCATCCTTCTCATGAAGCTTTTTAAGTGGGAGCCTGGTTGGGAGAGGTGATGTGACTTTTATAAAGTTTTCTGTAGAATTCATACATACAAGTAAAATAAAGCAGTCTACGTAAGTGCTACAGGTGCATCTTGGAACAAAAGAGCTATCGTTCATAGATCACAGAATGGTTTGGGTTGGAAGGGACCTTCAACACCATCTAGGTCCAACCCTCCTGCTATGAGCATGTACACTTTTCACTAGACCAGGTTGCTCAGAGCCCCATCCAACCTGGTCTGGGCAGATTCTCCGGGCAACTTGTTCCCAGCGCCTCACCACTCTCACAGTGAAGAATTTCTTCCTGATATCTAATCCAAACCTACCCTCTTTCAGTTTAAAGATATTGCCCTTTGTCCTACCACTATATTCAAGCAGGCTACTCAGCTGATAGACACCTCTACCACGTTTTGACAAAAAAAACCCAAAACCAAACCAAAAGAACAAGAAATGCATCCACACAGCGGTGGCTTTTAAGTCAGTTGACAAACACATCTCCAATTTAAGCAACAATTTGCAATGCCACCAGGGGTGGCTTGCATTGCCCTCCTGTGGTGGCAGGACAGCACAGGACCACTGCCCAGCCAGCCCATGCCTGGGTTCTGAGCAGGGGCACTCCAGTAGTGGGTGACCAAAAGAAAGTGGAAACAGCAAAACCCTTGCCCCAGTGCTGCTGAGACAGAGGAAGGCGTGCTCCGGTTCTGGATAACATGCTCCATTTGGTCTGCTTAAAATATATGTTTTAGAAAATAAACTAGGAAGATAAAACAGGAGATTGTGATTCTTGTAACACAAGAAAATAAATGTCACTCAAATAAAAATGTTATGTGTAAAAAAATACTCTATACAACATGCAATTTATCCAAACAGCAATTCCTTCCTCTTTATACCAGGGAGGCCAAGAGTCTACCTGGATTCAAAAAGAGAATGGACATGGGTTTCCCATCTCAGCAAGATTTTGCAAAAGAACACAAACATCTCATGTCTCTCCAGTCTTGACCCAATAACTAAAGGGTGAAGATACCACAGGCTGTCAGGATGTTGTATTTGCCATTCAAGGTGGGGCAGGAGTACTGCTCCTTCCTCTGGAGCATCTTGTTTCTGGTCACCAAAACAAAGAGAGGAAATTGGGGTATATGGACAGGGATCTGAACTGGCACAGAAATGCATGCATCTCTTCTAATATTGGAAGATTAACACACGAGAGAGTTGATGAATGGGAAGGATTAAATATAGAATCAAAAAATAAGTGAAATGATTAATTGTGAGGAAAGGGAACTGATGATTTATGAAAGAAAAAATTAGGAAACTGAAGGGAATAAGCAGCAAGTGAGCTGCAGAGTGGGACCATCTGGTGCATACAAGCCACGCCGGCACAGGGCACATGCCCGCAGCTTCGGCTGCCCCTCTCGCCTTCTCCCAGCCCCAGTGCAGGCGGAGCAGACAGAGCAGAAACAGACGGTGTTTAGAGGTTACTGGCTGAAAATAACTGACTTTAAAAACAAGCTGCAATTGGTTTCAAATAATATCCTATGATCTGAAAAGAAACTGGTCTCTTCATTTAATTAAACACTTCCATGTGGTCTTGCAGTGGGCTGGTAGCTCTGCCACGCTCAGGTCCTTGTATTTTAAGCTTTCTAGAAATTTCTAAAAATAACTGCATACTTGTTTAACACTGTTTTCATTTATTTTATGAAGGAATGGAAATGGAAGGCATTTTTAGCATATTTATTTTTCATTTCTGGGTTATAACATCTCAACAGTAATGCATGCTTTTGGTCTTACACTTCTTTGCTTTGCAGCTACTAAGATAATCAAACTCCTTTGCAGTCGGCATGAAATCAACAGGCACCCCAAAGCAGCATAAACCTCAGTAATAATCCAGCACCTTTAAGTCCATTATGATCAGTCATTTGTTTGCTGTCTTCAATTCATTTGCTTTTGTGGGGAATGATAATACAGAAGAAAAAACCCACAAATATGTTGTGAAACGGTAAAGGCACTTCATGTTTTACCATGGCACCTGCCTTTTTTTTTTTTTTTAAAACTTAATGCCATTTTTAAATCACTTACAAAAATACTTTTTTCAGTTAAAAACCAAAAAGATACAACCAACTACATCCTCTTTGGGTTAGGCTCATGAATGAGCTACTGTCTGCATTAGAAACAAACACCTGGACCAACTCATGGGCATCCAGCAAAGCCCACTGGTTTCCTTTCAAAACACTAATTGACAAAACACACAGTCAAATCCAAGCCTTGCTATTAAACACAAAATCTCAAGGGTGGAAGCCATGAGGTGCAGGATGCAGAGGAGCTGCCCATCACAGTGGAGCACAAGGCTCAGGCTCAGAGCGAGCAGGAGACCACTCCCTACTCTGAAGAGGGTATTAAGACACCAAGGCAAATACTTTTCATACTTTTCTGAAGGTGCATTATGACACACCATACCACAACCTCATTAAGAAGCAATTCTGTGCTATCTTTCAGAGATCTTGCATTTCCTCACCCAAGTCTTTATGTCATTCCCTTTACACCAAATACTTTCTGTACCAGGTAAACAGCAGAACCTGGATTCGCAAAGCCAGTCAGCCAGGAAAGAAGTGATCTGAGACTGTGGGGAAGCATCAGCACCTTTCAGTCCTAGCACAGTCATCTTATTAAACAAAACACACCAACATTGCAGCAGGAACCCTTCCTGTCACCCTTCCTTTCACTTGGTCTAGCTCACACACATCCTAGGCAGAAGTTTCCCATCCTTCACTACCCAGAGCGAAAGGACATACTCAGAAGAGTTGTCATTGTGTAACCAAAGGATCCTGGGGGGCTTCAAGCTTTAGTAAAGAGGGCTAAAATAAAACTCAACACCATCTATGCAGCTTTTTGTGCCTGTCACTCCCTTCTCACAGTGCTTTGCAACTTTTAAATTTTGCGCTGTCCTCTCTCCCCCTATGCCCTCCAGGAGTTTTCTTTGGGACATAAGGACACTTGGCAGTGTTTCAGAAAAACTCCAGCAGCTCCCCCTGCTCCACTGAAGGAAGAGCCACATAAACTTGAGAATCAGGGACATGTTTGCTTGATGCATTTTTTTTGCCGAGATCCAGTTTTGCTCATTAGCCTTTTGACAGGACACCTTTTCATTCAATATGCACAAAGACAACCCTGTACCCTTTTCCCTACACAAAGGATAAGATTTAGGGGAATAGGAGACATTATCTGCCGTGATGAAATTCTGCATGAAGAGCAATAATAAAATTTTTTGAAAACCTGATATTTCTATATGTATATATATATACATATAAAAGAACTAACAAACAAATTTCAGATGGCAAAAACTGCACCAGTTTAATGCTGTAGACTACAGGAGAGTATATTTTACACTCACTAGTGCAACACAGTTTCCTTATTAACTGAATAAACTCTTATATTTGATTAAATGGGATTCTGTTGTTCTAAACAAAATAAATAAGGTAAGAAGGTTTACTTAAGCTGCCAAGTATTTGAATAAAACTCAAAAGAAAAAAAAGAACAGGCACAGTAATTTTCACAAAAGGGCAGCTATAACAATAATTTAAGTTGAAGTGGCCAAGAGATGAAGCAATAGAAAATTGGAAGCAATTAGCATGTAACATTCAAGAAATATTAACTACATACTGAAGACTCAACACAGCATTCACACAAAAAGATCTGGTGATGAAAAGCAGATACTTTGCCTAATAAGCAACAAGATATTTCAAACATGGCCATCAAAACAGAGAAGACCTGTAATGCCACACTGAGAACAGCTGGCTGCAGAACAGCAGTGCCGGTAGCGCAAGGAGGGAGGCGTGGGGCTCAAGTGCTGGTGCATCACCCTCACCACCAGAAGAGGAGGTCACAGCTACTCACAGCCCTGCAGCCCTGCTCAGGCATCAACAGCATCTGCTTGCTGACAGCCTGGTGGGTACTTACAGCTTTGGTAAGTACTGTTCCCCCAAAGAAACACCTTTGGGTAAAACCAGGAGATCCGCAACCTGTGCAACCAGCAGAATCACAGCACCCAACCCATGTCCACTCTTGCCGTCCTGGGAAGCCAGCTTCATCCTCTAGGTCTGTCCTGACCCCAGTAGGTACCAAAACTGGTACCAAAACTCTCTCCTGACATCTTCTGGCGTCACTCTCCCCACTGGCATCCCTCAAAACAGGACATCACCGTCTAGCTTCTCTCCCTCCACAGACCAGCACCATCCTCTCAGGCTCCCAGCAGGCCAGAGTTCAGACCTAACTTCAGGTCAGCAGGTTTACTTCTTTGAAGGCACAGAGGAATCACTCAGACACATAGATGGATTTCATGTCGGCTCTAGAAACCAGCTTTTACTTCAATGAGTACCAGATATGTGTAGCCAGGCAAACCACCAGTGCCCTAAGTGCCCTGCCCTTTCTTTCAGCTGATGCAGAGGGAGACACACTAAGTACTCTTTGGGCATCACTTGCTTGTCCAGAATCACAGCGCTCGTCCTCTATATCAGGAACAAACGCTGCCCGCCCTTCATGACCTACTTCTTGCTGCAACAAGCCCCCAGGCCTAGTGAGCCCATTTACTACAGAACCACACCTCAGAGCTCCTCTCTGCCCTTATGCAAGATCTTGTGCATCCTCCCAGAGCCTCTGTGAGCTGGAGGCTCTCTGTTCATGCTGTATGGGAAAAGTAAGGAGCTTGCCAAACCCTCCTGAAACAGACAGCAAGAAGTCTGATGATAACAAAGTGCCAGGGTTTTCTGTCTCAAGTTCAGGCAGAACTTCAAGATGACAAAGAAAGCATCCACCCACTGCAGATGCAGATATCAGGAGAGCCTTTTCCTTTGTTTTTCTCCTATGTTAATATTTCAAGAGGGTGAAATTATTTTTTTTTTTTTAACTGAATTTTCATGGGCTTTGAAGTAACACCACACTTACAGCGTGGGGCCTGGCAAACTCAGATGAAAATGGCTAATGAATTTCAGATATTTTTGTTTTCATATTCTTATGTTTGATGTTCGCACATTGAAACTAAAAATGTTGGAAAGCGATTGTTATTCTTGCATAATAAAGGCTGTTTCTATCACAGCCCTGAGATACTGCACGGGTTACACACAACATGCACAGCTCTATTACTTTATTGTATCAAGCCCATGAAGTTGTTACCTGCAGAAAATCAATTCCTACATGGTAGTTATTACAGACCATTAATTTGTACAAGGAAAAAGTGTGTTCTCCCTGGACTTATAAAATTATCTTTTAATATTACAGCCTTTTGTCTTCTCCTGAGGGATGAGAAACATAAAAAAATGCAGCAAAACCAAAACCACAAACAAACAAAACCCAAAACAAAAACACAACCTCCGCCCCCCCCCCTCGGAAAAAACCCCCAAACAACCAGAAAACTGAGTTAATGTGAGAAACCAGGTGACTTTTAACAAACTGATTTGGAGTCCTCTGGAAGGCAGAGCTTCACTTGGGCAACCCTTCAGTCTGCACAGTGTGGGAGCTAACTGCACCCCAGTTTCAGACACTGCTTTATCTGTTGGGAATTATCCAGTCCAACAACATGAAGTTAAATCCCAGCGGATGCAGAGGGGAATGCACAGGAAGGAAAAACAGCTAGGCAGGGGGTAAAAGCCATCAGGACCCTTAAACAGATGATGGGGAAGCTACTGATGGGGAGGTCAAGCAGCATGGGGCTGCATCCCTTCAACAGAGTTCCCTTGTGCTTGGCACCGGTGAGGTCGCACCTTGAGTACTCCATCCAGTTCTCGGCCCCTAAATTCAGGAAGGACACTGAGGTGATGGAGCAGGTCCAGAGATGGGCAACAAAGCTGGTGAAGAGTCTGGAGTGCATGTAGTATGAGGAGTGGCTGAGAGAGCTGAGGTTGTCAAGCCCAGAAAAGAGGAGGCTCAGGAGTGACCTTACTGCTCTCTACATCTACCTGAAAGGAGGCTGTAGCCAGGGAGCAGTTGGCCTCTTCTCCCAGGCAATAGGACAGCAATTCAACCAGCAATAGGACAAGAGAACACAGCCTTGAGCTATGCCAGGGGAATCTTAGGTTAGACATTAGGAAGAAATTCTTCACAGAAAGGGTGATTAGATGCTGGAATGCACTGCCCAGGGAGGTGGTGGAGTCACCATCCCTGGAGGTGTTTAAGGAAAGACTGCATGTGGCACTTAGTGCCTTGGTCTAGTGGTGGTGGTCAGTCAGAGGACTTTTCCAACCCCAACCATTTGGTGCTTCTGTGAGGCAACAGGGACTAACGGGAATGGCAGAGAGCTCACAAGGAAAGAATCCTCAGCTGAGTGAAAAGATGCAGGTGAGCACCGCAACATCAATTCTGCTACATAAGGATAATTTGTCATGAACCAGATCTTGACTTATTCAAGCAGAACCTGAATATTTCCAGGTAAACGCCAAATTTGTGCTGGATCATAAGTGGTGAAGCCATCCTTTCCTGGCAGGCTTTTGGGGGGAGGCTTGAGGCAGTGTGATGGAGCCCAAAGGCAGCATCCCTTAACCCAGGGAGGATGCTGGGACCTGCACACACCTCTGCCAGAACCAGAGCTTGCCCAGCAAGCCCAGCATGTGCAGGTCCCAGCTACAGTTCATTTTGCATAAGCTGATTAAAGCCAACAGGTTTGTGCTCGTAAGCACTGAAACACTGAGGGTATTTTGCCTCTGCCTGTCTCACTGTGCTTGCTTTAAAGAGCAGACTGCACATGTTCCAGCAGGGTCAGCCAGTCCCATGCAGCTCCAGTCTCCCTGTGGCCATTAGTGGCCTTCCCTTCACCCCCATGCACCCACGCAGGACTCTCCTGACCCTGTCCTCACCGGATGATGCTCCTCCCCCTCCAGGAGCACCCTTGTGCCTTTTCCCTTCCCATCTCCATCAGAGCAGTCATACGTCACACCACCCTGCTTAGTGCTTCTCCTCTCCAAAGCCGTCCGTAAGGAGTTACTAATCCTCTCTAAGCTCTGGGGAAGGCAGGTAGCCTCCATTTTACACATATAGAAACGGAAGGCGGCGTGGAGAGGTTCAGCCTGTTTCGTTCAGTAGATCCCTGAAGATCAAGTACACCACTGGTAAGCGTTTTAACTTAAGCTCTTAGGCAATACAGGGCAACCTAGCAAACAAACCTAACAAGCAGGCACTCAGTGTTTATGATCTGTTTGTTTACGTGACACACAAAAAATTTACTCTGGGCAATTTCTCTGGGCATGTTCATTGTTCTGTAAGCTTGTGCGTGCACGTTTGTGGCTGTATCCTCTCCTCTAATCTTCGAGCTAATTTCAACCAAAGAATTGACTGGAGGCAACAGGAACAATCCATGCAGCCTTGTGAGCTTCCTTCAGAAACCTTTGCATGGACTGCATAAGCCACATTTCCCATTCTCAGCCTAATTGCTACACAAGACAGGAAGAAGGACAAATGAAAGCTGAAGAAACCACAAGGTAGCCAGATGCAAACCTCTCCAGCACAGGAACCCACTGCCAGCATCACTACTGGACATCCCATGGATTACCTGCTCTCTGGGTTTCTCACATGCATAGTTATTATGTAAGGTCATATGGTCTGACACATGTGTTCCTCGAAGTGATGGGCTCCCTGGACTCCATCCAGAGGATCAATGAGGTTTCTGTGATCAACAAGGGGTTTGAGAGAACGCTGCTGTTCAGCCAGCTGTACCCTGCTTGGGCACTTAAAGGGTGCCCTTACTCTTTTAGGAGGTCTGAGACCTCAATGGAACTCCTCACCTGCATTACATGTTACAAGAAAACGATCTCCAGTACCAGCACTGATAGATATTATCCAGATGGAATATAAAAGTTTCTTTAAAAAGACAAAAACCTCTTAAAACCACTTCATAAGAAGATTTTGAAATAACTAAAATAAATGCTATCTGCTAACAACAACATTTAAAGTGGGAGGCAATCCTGATTCCAGCATACTTAAGCTTTGCTTCAGAACAAAACTATCATAAATTGGCTAAAAACCACAGTGATACGCAGTTGACACCCACGTATGTTATATTGGTTCCCAAGAACAAATGATGTGTATAACATCTCAGTATGCTCCGTGTATTATTGCTGTTAAGAATAATGCAAAGTACTTAAAATCTAAAAAAAAGTATAATACAGATAAAAAAAATTGTAAGACTTTCTTGTACACATATGTATTCCTCCACATTCTCTATAAAATCTATATTATTTACTAAAACACTCTTTGTATAGATAACAAAGGATCAACAAGAGATCAAATAATAGTATATAAATGAAAGAGCAGTTTTAACTATGAGGTCTCCAGGTTTTTTTCCCCTATGTTCTTGTTGTATTACACGTGCTAAAAAATGGAATGTTATTTATAAATATCATACACAGACACAAAAATACTTGAAACACAAATATTAAGCTGACAGAAGTGTCCTCTGAATATCAGTGATTCCTTTGGATTCCAAGTAATTGCAGTAACAGGAAACCAACTAACAAAACCACCTTGGTAAGGAGCAACTGTGCTTAAGGACAATAAATACTACTGATGTGAAAGTGGTACATCATATAAATATTTGCTCTGTTTTTGCAAAGAATGAAGTCTGACTCCTCATCTGTATCTCCACAATACAATTATTCTAACTAACAAACTCATCTGATTTCCAATCCAAGTTTGCTTTATCTCAGTCTGAGGAACTGAACAGATGCTTCTCTCATGAAAAATGACATTGAGCCTGCTGCTGACACTTCACTAGTAATACCACAAGCAAGAACCACGGACCTGCTGCAGTTTTAAAAAAATGGTGCTTTCCTGCTAAAACCCAAGTATTGGTTCTGACAAAGTCCTACATGAAATTATGCACCCTGGTCAAGGCAGAGAAGCTCTGCAGGCTTTAACCCAGAGCATATCCCAGAGAGTAGCCAAGCAGCTCCTTAGGTGTTGGTGTGGGGAATCTGCTCAGAAAAGGGTTCCCTGCTCTCACCTGCCTTCCAAGGGTTGGCACAACATCACTTGCTTCCTTCAGTACTAGGGAACAGCCCCGCAGCAGAAGGCGCAAGTAAACTAACGGCCCTAACTCCCCTTCATTATTTGTTTTTCTTTTGTAAAACACACTCCAGCAGGTGATGCTGCCACTAAATTTCTCAGCGTTTGAAATATCTGTAAACACATTAGCAAAATAAACGAAGGTAAACGGCATTTCAAATATTGGGTTCCCTGGGTTTTATTCTGCCACAGAGGAAAATTTCACTAGGGAAAAAAACTCTACATCAGTGTTTGGATCTGAACACTTGCACTAAGCCTTGGAAATAAACTTGGACATGAAAAACCACATCTTTTCATTTATGAAGAGAATTGATTATTAGCTTGCATAATCCTAAATTGTCCTCTGGGTAAACAAGATATTCAAGACAGAGCACAGACAAAAACCAGATACGTACAGGGACAAAAAAAAACAAAAAAAGGAATATGCAAGAGAAAGAATCTTTTAGAAGATTATATTAAAGAAGACTATATTAAATGCACACAAAATCCTTCCTCTTGAAGCCTGACACTTATTTTCCATGCATTTATTTTCCTAACACCCCTGAAAATATCGACACTAATTCTAGGCATTATTAATGATCACAGGCTACATCTCCTAACTGCAATTATTCTAGGCTGAACTTCATGTAGTAAACATTGCATTCCACAGAGTGATGAGCCAGCTTTCAGATAAACACGCTTGCTTAAGTATCAAGTATTAACACCCTATGGCAATCCGAGTCCATGCACAGTGACTCAGTGCAATTATTCCAAGTGTAACAATAAGTGGGCAGTCATGCGGATTTGTAACTTATTGGTTTAAGCATGAAATTAAACAAGCAAGAAAATTAATGAAAACTATTCAATTTTAGACCAGACTGGGGACAAAATATGAGTAAGTATTATAAACATGACATAATCTCATTTAAGGAGAAGCTATAACACATAGGTTTTACAAATAGTTACAGACATTAATCTTGTTAAGTTTATTTCCAGAGTTTTATTCAGTAACAGGATTGATTGGCTGGAGAAACACAGGCTCAGATAAAAAAACTAGCTGAAAGCTCTATTTTTGTCAGAGTGATGAATTCTTTTCTTAAGTAACTTGTTTTCTTGTCTTTTGTTCCAAGACTATAAACATTATTAACAATTCTCCAACTGGCAAGAAAGGCTGAGATATTTCATCTTCACCATTCTGGATTGCTTTTTGCTTTCTTACACAGTCCAAGAGTCAGGGAAGAGGCAACAATTGGATTTCCCTTCCCTATACGATGACCTTTCTTTTGCTCACAACTGCATCTTTCCTTTGAAGCACTGCATATACATCTGCTCTATGGGCTTACGCTTGCTCTGCGAGGAGATGGGTTGTGGATCCTGATAAGCAGAACTATTGCAACCTATGAGTTTACATATCTGACACAACCAACATCAACATACAGTTCCCTGTTGTTTATTCGCTTCCCATCATCGCTGACTTACCACAGCCAAGCCTCTGTACAGCTTTCATGTGGCTGCTGTTATTTCTATTTGCACCAAGAGGTCATTTCGTATGTTGCCAGCAGAAGGGATATGGCTTTCTTCTGTGACTTCAGGCAGCTTTTAGGAAACAAAGATTTCCTGCCACCTTTCCAACTAGAGGCAAAGGTTAGCGAGTTTAACAATGAAGCACAGTGTTATAGCTTGATATTTTAGGTCTAAAATATTTACCCACAAAAGTAAAGAGGACAATTACTATATAAAATTCCACACACAGTCCCCAAAATGTGTCCCCATCTAAAACACGTGCTTGTAGCCCAAGCAAGGATTTCTGCCCAGTAAAACGATGCTATTATGTGTAGATTTTCCCAGAGAAATGCTATGTTACTAAGTAAAGGCCCAACACAATAAAATTGATACATCTGGGTTTTTGTTAAAAAATGAAAAGTGCAGGATGAACCAAATAGGATACCTTCCTTGCTGGACTCAACAGCTAATGGTCACACTCATGCTTTACTTCCATGCTGTGACCTATTCCAGACTCTCAGCCATCCCCTGGACCTACTGAAAACATTAGACTGAAGGGGTGCTTTCTTGACAACAAAATTGCTTTTCACTAACAAGGCTATATCTGACATACCATTCCACCGCTATGATATTCCTCATATTCAGGAACCAAGAGGAAACATACTGGGACTAGCTTTGCCATACATTTTTCACAGCAGTATAATACTGCCTGGAGTATCAAGACCTCCCTAGGTATTTTTGAGCTGTAGATTTTCAAATCAACACCCTTCCCAGGCAAAGGAAATAATCACCAAAAAAACCCACAGTGAAAACTGTTTCATTATTTGGAGCAGAACTTGTAAGTGTGGCCTTAGCTGTCCCATAAAGGGAATGGCAGCCTTTTTGCTAATACTCACTATAGCTCTTCTACTTCATTTGGAGGAGATAGGACCCTAAATCAGCACAGGCCAATGTGGTGTCTCACATCAACAGCAAGCTCTTTATCTATTGCACTGGATACTGGATAGTGGTCTGCTGGATGTAATACACTGCATTCAGTTTTGCTCATTTTCATTTCTGTAGAAGCTAAGTGTTCCCCACAGAGTGGTGCTTTTTGTTTACACTTTTTTACAAGACTCCCAAGTGTATCCTTCAGAAGAAATACCGGCAATGTAGTAGTTTATACTGTGCACAAGTAAATGCCTTCTCAGTTGACACTCATGATCCACCCCACCATCAGGCAGCACAGCTAACAGAAGCTTCGGGGCAAGGTGCAAGCACACTAACACTCGTCAATCACAGGAAAAACTACCCCATCCTGTGATTTATGTTACCCATACCCTGCTGGAAACCAAGATCTTGGGAGGATGCTATGCCCCAAAGCACTAGGCTGCCAGCTAGTAACCTTCTTCCAACAGCTTCTATCCTAGAAGGCTCACTCTTTTGGGTTACTCACCAGGATACAGAAAAGGCTCATGCAAACCTCTAAGGCTTCTTCCATAAAAATGAAGCTGGGCCACTTTCTCTACTCCAGTGGTTTAGACACACTTCCTTCTGCAGCCTCTGCAATGAGTATCCAGCCACTCATGCGAGTGACAAAACTCACCACGCAAGGTGCTCACCACAGCACTTCCCAAACCAGTCAAGCGTGGGGTGGAATAAGGACGTATGCAGAACAGAAATCCAGCCCCTTTCCCTGAGTGGCTTCAACAAAATTAAAATCCTCCATCTACTTGCTGACTGCCTCTATTTAAGACAATCAGTTAAACCAACACACATCTATCACTGTAAAAAACAGGTTTGTTACACCCAAGATTTAGAGAAAGACAAAAAATATTTACTGCATAGATAGACTGCCTGTATATGAGGAAAGTGCTATAGACTGAACTTGCTCGTATGTCAACAGCCAAGAAAGAAGAGTAAGGAATTAAGGTAAAACTCTTATGGTTGCCTCTTCATCTGGGCAGAAGCAACAAGCAGGCCCTCTGGTAGGTTGAATAGATGACTTCTCTTTTGACTAGTCTCCAAGTTAGAGAGGCAGGAAAGGAAGTGTAAATCCTACTGATAGAGTAGCAAAAGCATGCTCTTCTTATGCTCCAGTCCCAGGAGAGCTGTTGCCTGACCTGTAGAACATCCTTATTTTTCACTAGTTCTCCGTCTCCCTGCTCTTGTTCTACAGAGACACTGGTTCATACTTCAGCCCCGTGTCCCCACATTTCTTGTCCATCCCCTCCACACCTTGGCCGAAGTAGCAGAGATTACATAGATGGCTTTAGAGTGGCTGTAAAGCATGCAGGACCTTCTTCAGTCCTGATTTACAGCTGGTTAGATACTCCCCCCACCTCCTTTGTGAACACACACATACACAAGCAAATGGTCTGCAGCTGCAGGGATAAACCCCAGGGGAAGCAGAGTGATTGATGTGCCATATATGGCCTGCCACCAGTTGAGAAAGCTCCCATTTGAAAGGATAAATTGATTATCTTCAGTGTCAGAAGTTCCTTGCACTGTCTTACATGAGGGATCAGTCCCATGTCTAAGCCAAGCCCCTCCCTATTCATAAAATTCGCACAGATCCACGAGGGGAAAACCCTTTGTTGTGAGAGTGCTAGGAATCATGTGCTTTTATCTTGGGTTTCTCCTCTTCTGAGAACAGAGAAAGCCAGCTGAAGGGAGCTTCTTCCTATGGCCTTTGTTTCAGTGTGGGCCAGGTCTGCACTGCCATCATAGCAGCAGCAGTGACTGGGACCAGCAGACTGCTGTGGTGCGGGGGCCAACCTGGGGTACAAACCTGACTACCCCTGAATGGCAAGTATTGTGGCCAGACTCCCTGGTACCCTAATTAACCTCTTCTTGGTTAGGCTGAAAACTCCAGTATAATCCTGTTTCACATCTTCACCAGATCCTGTTTTCAAGGTGAGGATGATAGCTTTATGTGTTGTAGTAATTGTTTTGTACCAAAGCAGAGAACAAAAAGAGTGATGGCAGGAATGGGACAGAAACACTAACCTACATGAGTGGCAGTCCAAGGATAGTGCACTAGTCCACAAGCTCGAAGCCAAGGAGAGATGGGCTGGTTGAGGCTAGGTTCTTGCATCTCGGGAGAGACTACTGATGAGAATGCCAACAAGACAGAAGTGAAATAAAAAGCTAGGTCACTGAGACTACTAAATGCCAAGAGGCACAAAAAAACATCTGCAGAGAAGCTCATTAATCATAAAATACCCTCCTGTGCCTTGCACTGGGGATCCAAGATAAACACTGGAGTTTTAAATTATTTTCAAGAAATTACACCAAACGACACGAATTCTGGATGTATCCGTGTTTGGGTTTCTAGGCAATAAGATTTTAGTATAACTCTATTCCATGCCAGGTACTAGTTTTAAAATGGGAGTCAGACCTCCTTGACATCAGATGGTGGGAGGTCTGAGACACTGCACATGACTAAATAAGTCTACTTCTCTGAAGACACTGTGGGATTCCCACACACACACTTATATGAGAAGCGGCTGCTTCTTTTTGGTGGTTGTGTGTTTTTAATGTAAATGCTTTTCCCCTTCTCCAGAAAATGTTCCCAGGGTATTGTGGCTCCCTGAGGGTAAGCCTTCCATGGCATCTTGCTTGAAGGGAAAACTGAAGTTTACTCATACAAAGAACTGAGGAGACTCCACAGTCAGGGTCCTCCCAGAGAAGAGCAGCAACACACTCCCAGAGGAAAGAAGAGGCCAGGAACTCAGGACTGACCTCAGGATTTCCCATTTTCCTACTTAAAAACAGCCGCTACACTAGCATAATACATGTCTGCAAGTCTGAGATGTGAAAACAAGATCCCTACACTTAAATGCTAAAGTAAGCTATGATAATCTAAAAAGAAGGACTGAACTGCATCAGATTTTTGGAAAACTGCTCAACAAGGGCAGTTCATTACATAAGGTCCAACTTTAAGGTTTGACTGTCATAAAGGAGTGTAAGAACAGTTTTCTCTCACACTTTTGCCATTCATGGAAACTCTATGAAAAATTTAATTTTTGTTGGGGAGCAGATGATGTTGCTGCAGACTAAGAAGAGTAAACAAAACTGAAGGGTGCAGGCCCCACTGTGTGTACCTGCAGCAATGCCATCTCAACTTGTGTCCATCTATCCCTATCTGCTTGATCCCATTTCTCCTCTGCCACAATCTATTGACCCCTTACTTCTACTACTTATGAGCAATACAGATAAATGACTGAGTTTGAAACATCTTTCAAAAAAGTAGTCTTTTTTCCTTTTCTAACCTGAGCATTTCACTGACAGGGGTCTTATTAGAATCACAGAATTGTCTTGGTTGAAAAAGACCCCCAAGATCATCAAATCCAAACATTAACCCAGCACTGCCAAGTCCAACACTAAATCATGTCCCTAAGTGTCACATCTACACATCTTTTACTCTACTCATCAGGGATGGTGAGTTCATTACTGCCCTGGGCAGCACGTTACAATGCCTCAACAACGCCTTCAGTAAAGAAACTTTTCCTAATATCCAATCCAAACCTCCTCTGATGTAATTTGAGGCCATTTTTGTCTTATCCTATTTCTTCTTACTTGGGAGAGGAGACTGACTCCCACCTCTCCACAATCTCCTTTCAGGCAGTTGTGGAANTTGGTTGAAAAAGACCCCCAAGATCATCAAATCCAAACATTAACCCAGCACTGCCAAGTCCAACACTAAATCATGTCCCTAAGTGTCACATCTACACATCTTTTACTCTACTCATCAGGGATGGTGAGTTCATTACTGCCCTGGGCAGCACGTTACAATGCCTCAACAACGCCTTCAGTAAAGAAACTTTTCCTAATATCCAATCCAAACCTCCTCTGATGTAATTTGAGGCCATTTTTGTCTTATCCTATTTCTTCTTACTTGGGAGAGGAGACTGACTCCCACCTCTCCACAATCTCCTTTCAGGCAGTTGTGGAAAGCAATAAGGTCACCTCTGAGCCTCCAGGCTAAACACCTCCAGCTCCTCATCAGGCTTGTGCTTCAGGCCCTTCAACAGCTTGGTTGCCCTCCTCTGGACACACTTCAATATCTCTATGTCTTTCTTGTAGTGAGGGGCCCAAAACTGAACACAGTATTCAAGGTGTGGCCCCACCAATGCCAAGTACAGGGAGATGATCACTTCCCCGGACCCACCGTTAATGGCTACTCTGATGCAAGTGGATGCAAAGTAAATGGCTGCAGAGAGGAGAGGGTGAAACAGGAGGCTTGAGGTGGAAAACTTGGCAGTCCTCTGGTAAAGCCCCATGTGAACCCACTTTCAGCTCATACCAGCTATAGAGGACTGCAGAGCCATGAACCTCTGGCTTAGTCCAGCAGGAATACAGCTTCCCTACCTATGGCTTTACAGCAGCAGGTATGATGGTAACACAGTCTAACACAAGGCATGTCACAGTGCCACCAGAAGAGCAAATTGTGAGATGCTCTTTCCTCTGGTTGCTGCATAATGTACAGACCATTGTCCTCTGACCAAAGAGACACAAAGTAAAGAGGTAAAAGGGTCTTTCTTTTCTTGCTGGAAACCTACTGGAACAATAACCGCCTCATAAGTGGCATCACAGAACTTAACATGCTCATTGCTGATGTCTGCATTGTCACAATTCTGGCTCCTGGTGCCTTGTCCAAGAGTATTTCAGATGGGGCAAGGGGGATACTCTTATTTTAGTGACTGTTTATTCAGTTATCAATAGCAGGCATATTCTCTGTTCACCATAAGCCTCCTTTGAATTTAATGAGCACAACTGGGACGAAAGGGAGTAAAGAGAGGAGGGTATTCTGCATTTATGTTTCCATTAATTTGGCATGAGAAATAGATCAAATGTTCATTTATTCCGCATTCCAGGACATTTCTTCCAGACACTATATATAGTTTCTCAGATACCAGCATCTCCCTCACCTACATATTCACACTAATCCATAAAAAACTATGAGTCATTACGCAAAGTTCCATCCAGAAGAGTAAGCCATTCATCCTTTGGGGGAGGAGGAGGAGAGGGGAAATTAAGAGCTGTTTCCAATTTAATTGGCAGACTTTACATTTTTGTTCTGCTTCCATTGGAAAGTGTGGTGCTAATTTTTCTGCCACAGCTTGCAACCACAGCGAGATCTCAATCTGCTTCATTTATGTCTACCAGTAAGACTACTAAAAAAAATATATCAGAACTGTATTTTCCACATGCCTCTGGTCAGCATGCAAGTTCTATGTGCTGAACTGAATGCTTGTGTTATTTTGGGGAGTCAAATGTTTTAAAACTCTCCACAGCTGTTAATTGCCTTTTTCAACTGCTCACGCCTGGTGTAGTATCTTGAGAGCACAACACCTTCTGAACTCACAGTGCTCTGCAGCATACCCTCAACTTTGACTTTCGTACAGTAAAGCACATTTATGCCCCACCCTGCCTTTTTACTGCACCTTCTAGTCAAAAACATGGTTTCCTGTAAGCAAGCAGCTCTTTTTTGGGCTAATTTTGAAGCGAGGTTGAATAGGAAGCAGCAACTTGGAACAGGTATGTTTTTATTCCTACATTACCTACTTTGACACAGGAGTTTTAATTATGTGTTCCCCTTTCCAATGTGACAGAGGACTAGACTTTGACTGTCTTCTGATTTTTCACTCTTTGTGTAATTTCTGAGTTTTTTCTCAGCTGCTTCTTGGCTTTGCACCATCTTCTCTCTCATTTTCTAATCCAACTATTCCAGCCTGGCAGCTGCAAATAACATTTATGACTATTTCAACTCAATCTCCCTCATCCTGTCCCTTTTTGCAAACAGTCCCTAAATCATTGTGGCCAGTCTTTGCCTCATGAACAATTCAGGGGCAATTCACGTCATCCAAGAGTTGACAGCGTTCCATCGATGCAGAGACAATCCATCACCCTGCCAGCACTGAGTTGGGTTAAGCCCGCAGGAGCTGCTGAGCTCCCAGGATGAACAGCGAGGTAGCATTGAGCAACAAATCCTCTGGAGAAGATCTGGAATCTTCTACCTGAGCTGCTTCCAGAGCTCCTGCAGGACTCAAGGTGGGACACCTGGGAGACTTGATCTATACACAGATTTTGATGAGTGGACTGCAAGATTACAAAGGCTGTCAACCTTAAGTCCAAAGCAAGTAATACACAAAATACACAAACTCAGCAGTCTTTCTGCAGGAGATGAACTTAAGCCAAACTGCTACAAGACTTTCAGCACCTTTTTCCAAATTAAATCAATTTAATTCTGTATGACTTTGCTAATGATTCATATATCTCCCTACATCTTTGTGGGACATTAGATTTCCCTGCAGTTACTCCCTTTAAAACATGTATCAAGCCTTAACCCTTTCATAATGGTTGCATATCACCGTTTTCTAAAGTGTCAAACACACAGCTGAGAAGTACTGTTGGGTTCCTCAGCACCAGTCTCAATTGACAAGGAGATAGAAGGTGGCACAAACATCAGAAAGACCTACACACCTCTAATATCTCACAGCTACATTTGACAGTTCAAATCGCTCAAGCTCCCCCCTGGAGCAGAACATTTGGAGTCCTGTCAACCAAACTGATGCCAAATATTCCAGGTACTTCCATGGGCGAAACACACTTTTCTTTATAAAAAAAGAGGAGTATGTAAACTATATCCTGTTCTATGGCAGCACAGGACATGAACTAAAAAAACCCAACCAAACAAAGGAATCACGGCCAGTAAATCAGCACAATCTGCTAAGAAAGAAGGGTGTTACATCAGTCAGATGAATGTACAAGTGTAGGTCTGCGCTATTCCATTCCCAGCTCCTCCCCAAGGCAGCACAAGTGCAATTTTATCCAGTGTAATTTGCTGGGCTATAGCATTTCGCCTGAAATGTAAGGGAATATGAGCCACATGCAGTACATTCAACAAATATTCAAGGCATTAAGCAGCACCTGAACAGTTAAGGAAAATTACAAGCCCTCAAATAAAGATTTCAAGATTACAAGGAAATAAATCTGTACTTGCAAATATTAACATCAAGCTTCTTGGGATATGGCTGCAGAGGAAAGGCATCTCGTCTACAAAAGGAGTTTCCTCACAAATTCCAGGTATTTAAACTTTCTTTTCATTTAATTTTAAGGCTCACCAACAGTTTGTATTAGGCATCTAAAATTTAAAGGCTATGAAATTTTTTAATCTCAGAAAGCGATTTTTAACAGGCAAATCAGCCTACTCTTAGCTGACGAGTAGCAATCGGGGAAAACTTTCTTTTTCTTTTAAAATGAAGTTATGCTTGCACTCTTAAAAACTATGGAAACTTTTAAAAGTAGAAAATGCCAGGGGTAAAAAAAAAAGAGAGAGAAAAAAAGAAAAAAGAAGAAACGCAACACTAGATAATTTTAAACACTTCACATACCTAAAAAGGGCATATTAAACCACAACCTTAGTCATAAACCTACAGTAAGAGCAAAGACAAAGTACCGCAGGCGCAACCTGCAGCCGCCTGGCTGTTGGCGAGGCAGCAGGTTCGAGTGCACAGCACCACATGCCAAAGGAAGTGGGTGTCATACCCTGCCTCAAGCATCTCCTACTCTGCCCCCCACCCTCCCCGACCACCTGTATCAGCCTCAGAGGAAGCAGACGTGCTCCCACAGACTTTCCAGCTATGCTGTGCCAGCCACAAAGTACGCACGCAGCCACGAGCACATGTGTGAAAATTCATACATGGAGTACCAGCACCAGGTCTCTCTGCAATGATTAACCTAGTGTGTGGGCAAGCCAGACTTACTTTCTCGTTTTTTAATTTAAAAACAAACCAGAAAAGCAGCCCAAGAAGCAAGACAGACCCCCCGCGCCATTGCATTTGTCCCCTCTCTCTTTCTCCCTTGCACATACGCCTACCCACACCTATGCTGTGCTGGAAAAAGGCTGAAAGCATGGCATTACCACTAGTGTGTCCTGGGTACTGGGAGCTGTGGCTTTGAGATTAAATACCCAGCAAAGAAATTTCACCCTTTTGAACAGAATTTTCCATAAGCCATTGAACACGGATTAGGAAAACAGAAATATGTCTACATTTCCTCTCCTGCTCAGATACAGCAGTATGGTTGAGATCACTTCTCTGTGATAAGCTAAAATTAGGGCAGAAAGGGCACACACCACGTGCCTGAGAGAAGATGCCCAGCCATGGGACTGTGCTGCTGGGGACACCAGGAACTGGTACCCAGTAACTGCAGGACCTGGTTTGGGGGCTCTCCTTGCAGGCACCAGAAGGGCACCCTGCCTCCACCAGCTTCCAAATACACTGCTATGGGTGTCTTTTCATGAGCGGTCAGTCTTTAAGGAAAAAAAAAACCCATCATGTAACTTGCCCTCCCCAAACACCCAGCTGCCATAGAAAAAGAAGTTTTACCCCTGTAAACCCCAAGTAAGAAAGGAGCAGAAGGAAAACATGCAGGGAAAGCAACTCGCTTTCCGAGGGTCCTCTGCAAACTCTTGGGGTTCTTTGCATATTCTGCAACAACGATTTTCTCTCTTTGAGCCATTTCAGCTTTGCCAATACGCTGGAGGAGGGAACCATGGGTGGGGAGGGAGTTAAAAATAAAAACAAACACTGAAAAGCTATTTGTAAACTGTTTCACCCCAGTGAACCCTTCAACTCGCGGTTTCTCTAACTGACTGCACAGCACACCTGCAGAGCGAGTCGGGGCAGGAGCCACCCCTCTCTAAATACCCGGGAGAACCCTGCTGCACCTCCTTGGGCACCTCTCTGTGCGGGAGGATGGTGCTGGGGTGCCCATCTTCCTGGGAATAATCGAAGCTCTACAGTGAGGAAACAAACGGAAGGTGGACATGGCACAAAACCAAATAAATATATATATATTTCCTCAGATAAAAGTGCCCTGAATACAATTTCAGCTTTGCAACAGTAAACATTCTCCTTATCTGGGCTTCAACACCTACAAGGTCTCGGGCGCATGGTCATCTCTCCTTCACCCTATCATCTCTACCCAGCCAAAGAAAGCAGCTGTGCCAGGGTGTTAGACCAAGTACAGCTGTAAATCCTGCAGCCTCCTCTGCCCAGTCCAGATGACCTGCAGCATGAAGTGCTAAACCCAGCAAATAAGAAATCCCCCAAACACTGCACAGCCCCATGAAAGTCAGATGCCCGCCTCCTCCAATGTCAGTTCAGCACTCCAGGTCTGTTGCCTGGCACTAACCAATGGACATCGGGAGCAAAAGGCTGGAAGCAAAACCATTCCTCACAGTTCTGGTTTACTCACGGTCCAACCAAACAGCACCAATTCTCAGCTCTGGGTGGAATACTTCTTTAAACAAACAAACAAACAGAAACCAAACAAAAACTAAAACACCAAAAACAAACCCCAAACCACCTTCAAGCAGTGAATCAGCCATCACTTGAGCCATGCATGCACTGTGCACACCGAACCCCACCGACAGCTGCACCGCCAATCTCAGCCTTTGCTCTTCTTCGCCTGCCCACCCCCTCCACCCCCACCCCTCATATCCCACAACTATCAAGGAGACAGCCTTCTTTGTAATGCTCTGAAGGTTTAAATCAGTAACCTGAAAGCAATGCTGGTGTGGGCACAGACATCCTATGTGTGGTGGGGGAGTGCATTAACTAACACTGCTGATACCAGAAAATGTGTAGGTAACCAGCATGGGCAAATCCCAAAGTCTGGTGTCCAAACAAGCATCACCAGTATGGCTGTTTGTCCAAAGCTTAACCAAATTATCCAAACTCACTGATTTGCAAAGTAAGACTAAGACTGCAAGGGAAAACCTTTCAGAGGACACGATTCTTCACACTAGAACATGGCTACAAGGACATTTTGGGTATTTACACAGAACAGAATGGGATTCTAGGAATCCAGTCTTGGAAAATAGATGTTCCTCTACCTTTTCCTCAAGACTAAATAAAGATTTTCTTATTCTGACAAAAGCAGAGCATTACAGAACTCTGTTATGGCACTGCCATGCTGCATCAGGAGAGGGCCAAGACTTGCCTATGGACCCCACAACTAAAGGCTATTCCTTCCCCTCTACCAGCTTTCACATTGCCTGTTTACAGAACCATGGCACCGGCAACACCCCAAAACCACCCGCATCACAGGACAATCATAGACAAAGAGGACAACTGCACTGTCAGAAATGGACTGAAGTTGCAGGGGAGGACAACAGGCACCTGTGGAAGGAACAAGGAAAAATGTGGAGCCAAGCAAACTAGTTTTGACATTCATGTTTACCACCGCCACCTTGGCCTACCCCCACACACGCACATACTCCCCAGAGCACTCAAGTCTGTTCTGCACTTTGAATTCCTTTGCTGCTGAGTGTGGTAGTCAGCCCTTTCATGTTATTTTAGAGCAGACTGTAAAGACTTTGGTCCTATAAAGTTCTCCTGTGACATTACTGACCTTGTTACTCTTTACGCTACTCCAGTTTCCATAAGAAAGAAAAAAGTAGTTAAAAAATTCTCAAGTGATTCAAACAAGTACTGTGTTCATCTTCAGAAATAACTGGCATCACCTTGAGATCAAAATATCTACCCCATTGCTAGAGAAAGACTTTATAGCTTCAAGTTGTACATAGATAACACTTCAACAGCACAGTAAATTTTTTTCCACCAAAACTAATCATGAAAGGCACTAGAAACATTTGAAGCAGGCAGCTAATACCAATTATTACTTTCCTTGCAAGCTATTTTCACTAATTTAGCCTTGATAACATCATAATTTGTTGAGGTAGGAAACAATAAAATTTAGCAAGTCATGGCAGTCTGGGGAGGAAGGGAGGCAAGTAAGTAGGCAATATTTACCCCTTGAAAGTAGGAGTTGCAAAGGAAAACAAGAACCATTACACTGATTAAGTAACATGTGGGTTGCTGTACAACAGAACTTGTGCACTGCATTTGTAACCTTCTCTTTTGCTTTAATAACTGGGGCTAGACAAAACAACCGGACTATAGCTGTACAACATTGCATGCCAGACCTTACTTGCTTTGATCTCATGGAATGGTAAAAATTTTTAAGAGAAAGTTTAGAGATGATGTGAATGATGCTCACAGTTTTTTAAGCTTGGAATTTGTTGGTTGGTGCATTAAGCATTACTCACTTTCTGAACAAAGTGGAAAGTTAACACAAATTGGCAGATGACTAACTGTCCAAGAAAGAGATTACTGAATGAATCACTGACTCTAGTCTAATAATAAGACAGATGAAGAGGACCAAGAAGGGGAAAAAGACAAAAAATTTCCTTTCAGAATGCTTAGATTTGCATTTCCCATGATTTTCCAGCTGTGACAAACTACGCATACATTTTATAATGTACTATGAGTTTAATACTGGGCTTATCTTACTGATATGCCCCATGATTACTTCTCACCATCACTTAATTTGAATTCCTATATGAAAAATTCTGCTCCACACTTTCCCTTGGTACACATTTAGTAAGTTACAGAAATAAATGAAGGGATTGGAAATTAAGTTAAATTGCTGAGTTCTCAAGGTACATGTTCCACATGCAGAAGTAGCTTGGGCACAGCAGATACCTGAAATTGACCTGAAGCAGAATTCAGGTCTCCCAGCTCAGGAGCATGTAACCAAAAGCCTGCAGACACTTTCAGTTTTGCTAGTCAAGTTCTGGTGAAAAGTTTGTCTAATACACATGACCAGCATTCAGCTTTGCAAATCACCCCTGGTGCTGCTCAGGAACACAGGGAAATGGTAGCAGTGCCACGCCCCTCCCAAACAACAGCCATCCAGCTCCAGCAGCCATGTGGGGTGATACTACATGCAGCAGCTCCAAGAAATTTGGGTTTGCCCCTCAGCAACCTGCATTCCCACTGCTCTCCCCATCTTTCCTGCTTTAGCTTTGCTTCTCTTTGGACTAGTGGTCTTTCTCATCAAATGCCCTAGGAAAATTAGCCAGGATGAACAAAATGGTTACATTGGCAAGTATTAGGTCAGAAAGCTGAATCAGCTCAGCAAAGCATAACAAGCACATGGCCAAGGAGGAGCTCCAAGTGGCAGAAGGTGTTACAACCTCCTGACTTCACTCATTCATTATAAAGGATGAAGTTAGACTCCCTCCCTCACCTGAGTAAATTCAAGCCATTCTGGTCATCTGCTGAACCCATTACTCAACATCAATGGCCATCATACCCAGAGTGATAAAAGGTTGCAAGGAGATCTGAGAGTCTGGGATTGCAGCCACATTGTCCAAAAAATGCTCCATGGTCATCAGGTCTGCTCATTGCCTCAGATGTAACAGGTTTAAAATTCATAAGAGCTCATCACATCTGGGAGATTGGTGACACAACCAGGTCACATCAGGCCTGGAGAAGCCAGAATGAGGTAGGAAGCAGAACAGTTACAGAGTCATAGAATGGTTTGGGTTGGAAGGACTTTCATGATCATCTAATTCCAACCCCACTGCCATGGGCAGGGACACCTTCCAGTAGACCCATGATTAAACACCCATCCAGCTTGGCCTTGAACACTTCCAGGGATGAGGCATCCACAGGTTTTCTTGGCAACCTGTTCCAGTGCTTCAACACCCTTGCACTAAACAACTTCTTCCTAATATCTAATCTGAACCTACCCTGTTCCAGTCATTTGAATATTTGCAGGAGATAGTACCTTTGCATTTGGTTAACATGAAAGAGGCACTTGATTGAGTTCTGCTTTCCTCTAACTTTTTTTCAATTGGCAGTTGCAGACGGAAGCTGAAATTAAACACCCCAAACCTCTCATGCCTTGGGAAGCAAGCTCCTACTGCTGAGCTACAGGTTAGGCTGGGCATGGGCTGCTAATGGTTTTCTGCAGAGCTGCCACATTACCAAAGAAAAACAAGAAGGACCTTCAGAAGTTGAGGCATGATGCTGTGATGGTCAGTGGGCTTTGGGGACCAGACATCCCATGGTCAGCTCTAAGTCTTTTAACAAGTTTTGATTTAATTTGACCCATTACCTAGGTCCTTGACAGACTCTGCAGTAAACATAACACACAGAAAACTAGCCCTACACATATAGTGAATAATTTTCTGCGAATTTAGCTCTCAGTGCTGGCCCACTGGGGGATGAGAGAGGTGCCAGGGCAAGCAAAAGCAAGGAGAGGAGATACTGAGCAGAATCACAGTCTCAAAATTTAGTAGCAAGGCTGTCATCTGCCCTTCACAGGTCCAGTCTTCAGTGATTTTGGACACAAAACCCACTTCTGAGTCAACAGAAATCAAAGTACGGATGAGATTTAGACGCATTGTTCATTTGCTGTGATCCAACCCTCACGACACTTTTGTTGGCAAGATTTTCTAAAGACAAGCTGAAATCAGTGTTGAACCCACATCCTCTTGAAATCGGAATGACTACTGACGCCTTATTTTGCAGTCCTTACCAACTATTCTTCTGTGAACTTCACTAAGAACTGTCCATGAATAAATCCCCCTTAAGCTGGAAGTTGGCTTTTTCTGCTATACTGATCTGAAAACAGTAAAATCTTATTTTTGCCATGTAAAAAACAACTGGATTTTCACGTTTCGAAGTTTTATTTCCACAGGCTTCTGCACCTCTATTTTTAGTGCGCCTCTCCCAGTAAGAGGCTACAAGACAAAGATTCTCCATCACAGTCTGCTTACACAAGAAATTGACAAACACATCCAATGTATTTCAGCAAAACGCAAATTAACTACATAAATATATTTAAATATTTAGTGGTAAAAGATGCCCGCAACAGTGAGAGAGCTGGGATAGGTCTAGATTTTCTGAGATCTATGCCAGAATGGCTTTTGTAAAAAGTGCACTCTGCTTTTAAAATAGAATAAGAAGAAACAAAGAACCAGCCCATCCTTATAAGGAATAACTTACTAGTATAAATATTGCAACAACAGAGAAAGTAAACATGGAGGTTTCATATATGTTGGAATTTTCACTCTAACAGGGAAGAAAATATTAGTTCTGCCTCATTTATACTTTTTAAATTTTATAACACAGGCAGCTTAAAAACAGGTAACAATACTAAATATTAATGCAGCAAATAAGGAGGCATTGATTAGTCTACCATTACAATACCTTGAATAAAAGAATTAAAATTTGATATACTATAACACCATGAAGGGCATGCTCTGCTTACATAGAAACAAGATAACCTTGTGTTCTACAAAGCACAGTTTCAAGCAAATATGCACTGGGGTTGCTTCACTGCACTGAAGACAGGACAGAATCTCTACAAAAATATTTCAGCCTCATAGGTAAACAGCCAAAAGGACTTGAAAACTATTACTTTTTAAAAGGGAGAGAGAGAAATAGAAGGATTTAATAGATCACTTTCTGATTTGCCCTTTTTTCAGTATCACTTTCAGTACTGGAAGGTGTGTGTTTCCTTCCAGGTAGTGACAGACACATCCTACAGTTGTCATTTATTCTTCAAATCCTATTTTCTGTTTACTTTTCCTCTCTGGATCCTTTGATCCCAGCTCAAACAGCAATACAGGTCACTAGGCAGTCTTACTGTCCCTCTCTTTACCAGACTGGAAAAGAAGTGGAGAACAGCAGCTCGGCAAGATGAGGTAGTGTGCCAAGTCTTCTCCCACTCGACATAAATAGATTATATTTTCCAGATGCGCATCTCTGACATTGAGGCTAAGGATCGGCAATATTCTGTGGTGAAATGCAAAACACTGAGGAGGCGACAGGAGATGGGAAGACTTTAGCACTGTAAGCAGTGGTATGAGTATAGGTTTACCTTTGGAGCGTACAAGATCTTTCACTGTTGCACAGCAAATCACTAAATCTTCCCTAAACTGAAAAAAAAAATCCCAAGGTAATATTTTCCAACCTTTTACTAACAGTAGGGGCCAAAGCCACTTGTTTTAAAGGTCTTTCACAGTTTTATTATTAGAAGTAGAAACCCTACTGATACTGATGAGTCATTTGTATTGGCGGAAACCAAGAACACCCATTTTCTTCATGTGTTACAAAGCTCTCAATGTGGTTTTCTATTCATTACTGGTCAAAGTAGCTGACTAAAAACAAAACAAGTGACAAGAACTCACCTTGTTGTTATCAAACCCTGTTTTATACCAGCTGATTTTGTTTATCACACTTTCAAAGACCGCTTATTATTCACCCCATTCCACAAGAAAAATACACAAAAGGCAACTACGAATCTAAACTCCGTGACAGCAAATCCAGAACTGCAGATGGCTAATTCACTCCACTTCTGCAAAGGCTTTTGTGATCTACTAAGAAAGGAGGGAAGAGGGGGAAAAAACCCAACAAACAACCCACAACAAGACCAGTTAAAAATCATCAGTCAGCAGAAGCTATCCTTTTAGGATCCTTATGAGTAATCAGAATACAGTCGGTACATAAAGAAGCAGTTGTACAAGAGCGTGAGCAGATGAAGGAATCCTTTTACCCAAGCAGCCAGTGATACTGCCGCACAGGAGATAAAAAACAGACTGAGAAATAGTAAAATTCTGAAAATTAAGGCTAGCTGAAACAAGGTTTTCAAAGCTTAATCAGAACACCTTACTGGCTCTAATAAAGATTTCTGCCATAAAAAGGGGTGGAGGGTAGGAGACTACAGCTTGCATTTGGAAAAGGAAAATACAATTCATAGGCTAGACTCGTCATATGCAAATTTGGAACAATGCTGGGGTGGGAGGGGGGGGTGTGGTTTGATAACATCCCATTCACACACACATACACAAAACCAAAACAAAACAAACTCCCAGAAACACGCACAAACGAGGGGAAAAAAACCCAACAAACCAAAAAAACCAAAACCGAAATAAACCCCAGAGGTTTAGCCTGTTGAACATCCGTAGCATCCAGATGCGCTTCGAGCACAACCTCTGCATCAGCACAATGCACTTCTGCTTTAACCCATGCACCTAGAGGGACGGCAGCCTGGCAAAATGACAGTGCATTTCGGTGTTACAGGGGAAGAAAACCACAGCAAGGCAGTGACCGGAGAACTGAAAACAACCTTTGAACGGCGGCTCGGCACTGGCGGTCCCTCCCATTGTGGAGAGTTTGTAGCCAGGGTAGCTCCGAGCCGCACCAGACACGTGAGTCAGCAAGAGCGGCTCGTAGGAAACTGCTGACACCTCCAATTGCTCGCACACACGCCGAACACACCTACCCAACTAAATAAAAAAACAGCCTGCACGCAAATCGGGGTGAAGGAACACCTCCACACCTACAGTTCCTGTTTTCCTAGTTCGGGTTTAAATTTTAAAGCGGTCACCAATAAAAAATTTAAAGACAAAAAAACCCCACCACCACCACCCCCCTCAAAAAAAAAAACAAACCAAAACCTCTCAGTGGATGTCAGCTATAATAAGTAGCTGTGATTCAGTCTCAAGGGTTATTATGTTTATTTAAGCCGCCTTTCCTCTTTCCAGAAAACAAAATTGCTGCTGCAAAGCGGAGAAGCCCTGCATGGTGACAGGCAGCAGAATTCCTGTTTTCCTTAGCGGGGAGACTCCTCCTGAACCTGTTCACCAAAACCCACGTACCCATCACAGCCCAACTGAGTGTTTTCAAAGCTCAGGAGCAAAAAAAAAGGGAAAAAAAAAAAAGCTTCAGGCTTCTACTGCAACTCCTACTACGGTTAAACTGGAAATTCCCATGCTTTTCGTTCCTAACAGCTTTTCAAACATCTTACTCGGTTGATACCACAGCAGAGAGAGTTACATGCAAATGATAGGACTTAGGAATTAAGCTGGCAGGATCTGACCATTTTAAGTCACCTTTCAAACTAAAAAGAAGAAAAGGGCGTAGCTCAGGTCCCGGTGTCTCTTGCCCTTGCAGCCAACACCACCTCCTCCTTTGAGGCACTGATTCTGGAGTGTCCCAGCTGGCTCTGAGGGCAGGTCCGCATCAGCAGGTGTAAATAGCAAAGGAGGAGGGCTGACAGGTTACACACAGAGGGGCTGCATAGCTGGCAGCCCCCTCAGCCATGCAGCAGCTGCAGTTCAGCCCCCACCACATCATGAGCTTTTATAGACCACCTTTTTCAAGCCAAACGGGGACACATCTATTGATCTGCTGAGATGCCAGTGCTACACAGCTGGTGTTCTTCGGGTTGCTGCTGTGGCTCCTTGTGCATGAAGATCAATACAATCAAGCAGAGGAGTCTTCTGAGCCCGATTTTTGACAGATCAAAGTTTTCTTTGTACGGTTTCTGCCATACATGTAAACTTTAAGTATAGGGGTTTTCCCAAACTTATTCCCTCATTCCTTTTATTTACCTGTTCTGAACATGTGGTTGCTCTTTGATCATCAGTCCTAGTAACTCAGGAGCTGTGAGTTCATCACTGGTCATAGAAGCATTTGTATACATTCCTCTGCTTCCCTGCTTTAAAATTGTAATTCATAGTCCAAGAGTGGCATAGTAAGTAGTGCTCTTTTCAATCCACTACAAAGACGTTTCTGCCTATCTAAAAAGCAAAATGAGCACATTGCAACTCAGCTGGCTATATTCATACATTTTACATCTTCTTGATGCAAGCTTCAAATGAATGTGTAATGTTCAGACAGCTGCCAAGGTTAGTATCTTTTGGCTGAATTTAAAGGAATGATGACCATTTTTTGTAAACACGTGAATGAGTAGTTTGAGCACTATTCTGGAAAATGCGAGGGAGTTACTGGTAGCATAACTCAACTGCCTGGTCATCTACTATAACAAAATCATTTAGGCACCCACTGAAATACCAGTAAAGAACTGCAATATCAGAACAACACTCTTACACATTCTCTTAAAGCATCTATAGTCTGAAGAAACACTGAAAGCAGGAGGACTAACTTGGAGAAAGCGTAAAGTTTAAATCTGAATATTCTTCATCACATCAGATCAATGATTGATATATTTCCCCTAACAGTTCAACTGAGAAACTACTAATATACAACCATCACAGGCAAAATAAGTTGAGCTAGAAACTGAGACCCAGAGGTGAAAGACTGAAGGATGGATGCCTTCAAATCTAAGTCAGATCTTCTCAACATTACGGGTATGTTCTTAGTGTAAACCAAGAAGCTATTCAGACATCATTCCTTTGAGTAAAAAGGCACATACATTTTGATTTGAATTTATAAGCCATGTTCATACCACCTAAATTACAACTACAACAGACTCTGTTCACATCACACAATAAATGCTATTCAATTTCACCAAACGTTTATTACATAAAAATGTCATTACTGCCAAAATGATTACTTTGCGTATATTAATGTTACACATCTCATTTTTCAGCTTAGTGCCATAAACGTTTGTTAGCTACGCTATAAGAGGTCTTCTTATCTGTGCATATGTGAAGTCTTACCCAAAAAGAATGTCACAGGTACAAAATGAGCAAATATCTAGTTCTATTCTTCTTTAAAAAAAAAACCAAACAAAACAACAAAAAAACCCCCACCACTGATTATTATTTACATTTTTTTTTGAGAAAACATTGAGGAAAATGACTAATTGGCAATCATACTGAAAACTTGCTAAGAAAAATAGCTATTGCACTTCAGAACAGAAAACTAAGCAATGAAAGATTTAAAATAAGCAAAGGCAAGCAACTTGTGTCACACATTGCACACTACACATCATCTACAGAGGGTTTTATTTTCAGCTCTTTTTCATCTATTACACACATGCAGGCAGAAATCTGTAAGATTGCTACAAAGTATAGAGATTGCAGTGAGTATCTGAAGCCTTTTACAATGTCAAAGATTTACCAAAATGTTCTCAGATTAGGAACATAACATCAGTGGCTGTTTATTACGTTTTGAATAGTTATTCTCAGCTAGCAACTGAGGTTATATCCCCAACTCTCCTTGCTGCCCAGCACAGAAAAGCGAACAGCCAATGTTTTGTTGCCGCAAAGAAAGTAGGTGGGATGCCTTTCTCTCCTTCATCAGTAGTGCATTCTACCAGCATGCACATTACTGAAAACAGATGTTCCAGATGTGCCTCTGGGTCACAAAAGGACTAGGAATACCTGTCCTGGTACTGCTTCCCAGTGTGAGATACCCAGGCATAAAGAATTGCTATTGATTATCAGCTTGGAATCTGTCAGCATGTATCAGCATTAGTGATGTATTTGCTGCACACGTCTTCCCCATCCACTCTTCACAATGCTAAAAGTTTTTTTAAAATTTAGTTGTTTAACCACAAGTCACACAGCAGACTTGCTCAGCACTGCCCAGAAATGCACACTCTGCTTCTGTAGAGCATTTCTGCAAAAGATCTCTAAACATCTTGTCAACCACCCTACCTCCAAAATCACTAGGGACCTTTCTTGCCCACTTGACAGCTCGCTGTGCTGGCGTACATCTGTTTGAACGGCTCCTCCAGTGTTACAGTAGAAACTAACAAGAAAACTAGACCTATGATCCTGATTTTTCAGTTCTCTGCTTTTCCAATTAGTCACGGCTTCCTTCCATTCCTTGCAGAACACCTTCAGAACAGCCTTTGAAGTTGGAGGGTCAAATGTGAAAAATGGTGCTGAAAGCACGGGTTGAGTACACCACAGGGAAGTACAACGCCGATCCATTCTGCTACACAAGTACCCAGATCCCAGGGACAGGGGGCAGGCAGGTGGATACAAAAAGCAAGACAGGCTTTTAAAAGAGCAAGCCCACATCTGAAGTGGAATTTTATTTCTATGTGTCAGACGTAGAGCTCCTAGAGCAGTGGTTTAAAGCTGTATTCTATAGAGCTGTTGTAGCAACAGTGTAACACACCACCTTAGCGTTTCATTCTATCCATCTCATCAAACGCAATTATCTCAAATTTCACTATTTACATACCTGAAAAAGTCAATTTACCCAAGCATCACCACCCTCCTCAAATTGCAGAGCATTCCACCAGCTACAGCAGAAGGTCAGACAATTCCCTGCTCAAAAAAACCCCGACTTGTTTCCAGCCCCAGTCTGAGAACACAAAATTAAAATATGCACAAGTTTAGCGACAGTTCCAAAGTCTCTGAACACGGGCTTTCATCACGAAAACACTGACACGGCTTCAACTAGAGCAAACAGCAACGCTGTGATTTCCCAATCTTTCCAACATCCTAAGGAGATGTCGCCCCTGCCTCACGTTTATTATCAAAGACTGAAAGCCAGGGTTTACTCCGGAGCCTCCGGGGCTTCAGCAGCGAGGGCACAATGATCTCACGGCAACTGAAGTGATTTAAGCAAGACACCCGCTGCATGACCAAAATAGCCCGCTCCACAAAAGGAGCGGCACGATTTCACACTCAGCCTCCTCCGTGACAGCCAGCGACTCCGCGGCGCGCTGCGCTGCGCTGCCCCGCACGCTGCGCCTCCTCGATCCCCAGAAACTGTTCCCGGAGTTCGCATCGCTGCCCGGCCCGAGGGATCCCGGGGGGTGCTCCGGGGGGAGCGGAGCGCGGGAGAGCGCGCGGGCCGGGCTGGCTCCCGCGCACCGGGAATGCGCCCGCGTTACGCAACGCGCGCAGTTCCCACTGTGAGGAATGAGCCCGCAGCAGCCCGCGGAGCGCCAGGAGCGGGGGCGCAGCCCCCCGCCTGACCCCGCGCAACAGCTGCTGCTCCGGGGAGGACGAGGAGGAGGAGGAGGAGAAAAAAAACACGCTGCCCCCCCCCCTCCAAACCCCACCC
>VWZF01007160.1:252714-308749 GCA_013396755.1 Sclerurus mexicanus | reverse complement strand
TGGCGGGGGGGGCGGCCCGGGGGCCGCGGGCGGGGTGCGGGCAGCGCGGAGGGCACACGCCCCCGGGCACCCCGGGCATGCCGGCGGGATTTCACGCGCTCCGCCCCCCCGGGAGAAACCTCATCGTCCTTGTAGCGCCAGCGTCCGGCAGTCATGAGTCAGCCGTGCCGAGCATCGCACGGACAGGCGAGCGCGCCCGGGACTGAAAACAACAACAAACCCCCCCCACCCCCCGCCAAGTGTTCCCAGCGCGGGAGCGCTGGTTGTTCCTCGCCTGCTGCCGGTGTGTGTGTGTGTGTGTGTGTGTGTGTGTAAATCGCCCGGTCCGGGACCCCCTTCCCACCCCCAGGCTCGGCGCCGTGGTCCCTGCTGCCAAGTGGAAAGCTGTGATTCCTGTGATTCCTGCAAATTACCCCGGTGCCGGCAGCCAGGGCTTTCCGAGCGGCACCCCGAGTGTCACCGGGCGTCAAATGCAGCCGGGAGACCCGACCGGCACATGAATAAGCCGCGGTCTGCAAGCCCGAGTTACTCAGCCGGGCTGGGACAGAAAAACATAAAGATGAAAGACGACTGATAAAAAGGAAAGTTGGAGAATAAATGATTCACAATAGGGGCCGCGAGTGAGATTATCTCTGGAGACATCTCTAATTAAAAGGCGTTGGATAACTAGAGGGTCACATTTTCCTGGGTCAGTGGTCTTGAAAAAGCAATTGGAGTTGCAGTAAATGTCAATAAAGAATGATGGTGACCTACTGCTAACAAAAGCACGTTCAGTAATTAACATGTGCATGTTTGTTATTTTTTCTGCGTTTGTTGGTTTTCATTGTGCATTTTCATCCTCTGTTTCCCCCTTTCACTACAGACAAATTATATACCGTGTTTTCCGTACCTTTTAAAGAGGAGCAATTCCTGTGAAGTTATCTCACTGATGCCGTCTGAAACTGCAGCAGCTTTGTCGGGCTACCTGCATTTTCAAACTATGTCAAACTATGGAGAACTATGTTGTCAACAAAGATTCATCGCTTTGTATGTAAAGACAAATATATCACCACTTCTCAAAAGCATGGTTCTCCCTGGCTTGAGTTTTGCACCACTGTCTGCTTGTGTAAAGTGAAAAGCATTTAGTTCCATAGTTTTTTACCACTACTTCTCCTAACTACATATGACTGCAGAACAGCAGCCCACTGAAAATTTTGTCTCATAAACTTCACTTTCCCTTTCCAAGTAATGTTCTTATAAAGCCTTACTTACAAATGCCATTTAGGTTCTGGTTCTGCAGATATATATAGTGTTAGGCATGTGAAAAGTCCCACAGTGTGTAAAGAGACTTGTCATGTGTTTAAACACTAGCAGGGCTGAATCTTCTTGTTGCCTTGTTTTTCCCTGAGGTACAAAAATTATGTTGTATTGGCACGAGAGATAAAAATACTATAATGAAAAGGACGGAGAGATAAAAATAAGCCACGTAGCATTTGTAATGCTTTAGTTAGCATGCTACTTGCCCATTATGCCACGGCATCCAAAGTGCACGTATTCTGTTATTTACAGCACACTACAGGAGATACAGCTCCAGGTAGTCAAAGCTGTCCAAGTTGAAAACTTGACAGTGTATACACCTCTGCCCGTAGCACACATTTTTGAAAGGCACAATAATTGCCATTTATCTCACTGGCTGATGTTTTAAAATGTATGTTACTATTTGGCTGAAAGGAAGAGTAAAGTGAAAATGTCCATTTTAGATTTTATTGCAGTGACTTCAGAGTGAACCAGATCGTGCTTGTGCAAGACAAAGATGGGCACAGAGTGAAAGAAGCTAGAGCTAATTAGGGACTGGGCATATAGGCTTTCTGAAAACTCACCCAGCACTTCTATGCATCTTTTGGTACCCCATTATTATTAATAATTTTGTGATCAACTCAGAATAAAAGACAGGGTTCCCATTCCCGTATGTCATTCAGATTGTGATTTTATTATGGTCATATGTCTATATTATTATAGCTCTAGAAAACACTATATATTATTATATCTCTATAACACTAGAAAACTGTGGAAAAACTGACAGAGTTGATTTCCAAATACAGAAGGAATATTAGAATAATCAAATTAAACCTGCCATTAAAAATGCTATTTTTATATAATATATTCTACATTTTAATGCCCTGGCTTCCCAATTCATTCCCAAACTGTTTATATTCCAGGAAAAAAATCCAGTCTGATCCTGTTTTCATTGCAATCAACTATCTCCATGCCTCAGTTTTTGTGTATGTAACTATTTCTGGACCATTTTTCTTGAAGTGCAGCCAAACTTATTTTTCAGACAAATATGAGTTATTTGAAGAGACATCATCTATGGTCTCTCAAAAAAATCCACAATTTGTCAAGCAACAAGAAGATAAGGTAAGAATAAATGTGAAGAAGTACAATTTAGAAATTGACTCTTGAATACTTAAGGGACAACTTGCCATGAATGTGCAGTGCCATCCTTGAGAAAAGGCTGCATCTACATGTTCAACAACTTGCTTTAGCTCAGCTCCATGGACAAATTTTCTGGTTGCACCTTTACTAACATCTTAATTAGGTGGTTTCTCCACACTGCTGTGACTTCATCCCTTTAGAGAGGACTGCCTGGTTGAGCTTATGGCACTTGACCTACTTTTCAGTGCTTTCTTTTTGGATAGCACAAAACTTTCCAGAATAGCTGAATTGTGAATATATATTTCAATCGTAATTCATATGTAAATTTAAAAGATTTTAATGTGAATCCAATATTGTAAAACATGTCCCAACATCCCTTTCTTAGATCTCATTTGCATATCAATCTTGTAACCTGAGTAGTCTTAATAGTGCCACTTGTTGGAGAGCTCTGTGTATTGCAAGGTATTTCAGTCACATATTTATAAAAATAAATGGCTTTTTCCTAGTGACAGGCGATTCATAATTTAAAGTGCTATGGGAAGACAAGTACTGCAGTCTTGGCTTCAACCACTCTGAGTCAAAGACTTTATGAAAGAGCAACACGTTAGTGGATCTTATGCAATTTGATCTTTACAATGGTAATGAAGGAGTGAAAGGGGGACAATAAAGACAAATTTTGCAGGTTTTAATTCAGGAATTTGTCATTTCCTTCTGAAGTACATTTTACCCTGCAGCATTTGGGTGAAAAGTATCAGCTTTCCTGGATAAGACCTGGTCCTGCGCACAGATCTAAGTCATTATTGGTAATTATGCACATATTCTCCTGGGTTGTGCAGGTAGAATTAATGACATTGCATCATTTTCTTCGCAGTGATTAAGAAATTCACAGTTGATTACTGGTTATACTGCAGGCACCATATGTCTTTTTGCAACCAGAGTCTGACACGCCCCAGGTACATTGCGTTTCCTGGAGCACTGATGGTACAAACAGCACGCCCTGAGTCAGTGGCTGTGACAGCTACGAAGGAGACATTGTCATGGTGCATGATATCAAAGATCCATAATGTAATGTCTCCGGAGCATGGCTTGACATGACATCAAAAGCCCCACAAAGGAACATTTGTCATGCACAGAGCTTCAGATCCCTGGCATGATATTTTGAGGGTCTGGTGAGATATAATATTTGAAATATATTGAAGTACTAACAAAGCATTGCTGCTGGGACTAAAATTATAGTGTCAAGAAGGAAGGCAGGAAAACATGGCAGGCACTGACCTTTAAAAAAGTAGGTGCAGATAACATAATAAAAAAGAAATATAAGGAAGTCTTTGTATGTCAAGAAATAGAGGGTCAGGAATCATTAAGGTTATACGTTATGTCCAAAAACCATTCCATGATCACTGAAGTCAAAAGGTGAAATCTTCTCTGGAGAAAGGAAGGAAGGGAGGTAGGGAAAGAAAGAAAGAAAGAAAGAAAGAAAGAAAGAAAGAAAGGAAGAAAGAAAGAAAGGAAGAAAGAAAGACAGAAAGAAAGAAAGACAGAAAGAAAGACAGAAAGAAAGAAAGGAGGGAGGGCGGGAGGGAGGGAGGGAGGGAGGGAAGGAAGGAAGGAAGGAGGGAAGGAAACTGGATCACCTGCTGGCTGGGATTACTGGAATTTGGTTTGACATATATTAATTTGGGAGGAGTGATTACAACAGCTATGCTAGCCAGGTAGGAACTAAACATTATTCTTTCCATTGGTTCTACAGAAGGTCAGAATTTGTCATCCCCAAAATAAACACAGTCCTAACAGTCTGCTGGTAACTTGAAGTTCAGTGCTGTGAGAAGCACTGTAAATACAGACCATAGCAAGTCCTGGACGTGGCCATCGAGGTTAAGACTTTGCCCTTGCTCATTTTGCTTTAAATCATTTTGCTTTTGTGAGAACTTCCTCAGCTCTATTACAGCTTGCTTTTTTTTTTTTTAATAACTTATCGTGCTCATTATTATTATTTACAAATTGTGAGTAACATTTTAGAATTTGCATTTAGAATTGAATTTTAAAATGTAATATTTTAAAAAAAAATTTAAGAGTTCTATAGGTCATCTCTGGTGAATTTCATGATTCTGCAAGTCAGGATGATCCCAGAACCTGTTTCTAAAAGCAAGGGTATCTATATATCAAAACTTTAGTTCAAGTTCCCCTATCACTAAGAATCAGCACAGGTGAATCAGCTCTAAAAGCCATTGGGGGGCAATTGTGGACAAAACCTTTTTTTAGCTCAACTTACTCAAAAGCCTTGTAATCCATCCTTTTCAAGACACTTTGTTTTTATAGTTGTTGTATTAAGAGTATACAAATCTGTCAGAAAATAGCCTCTGTGGCTTTCCTGCTAGTCCTGAGATTGGAGAGGCTGGGTGTGGCTGAACTTAATTTCTCACTAGAATCCATTCGGCACTGTAAGTCTGGTTGTGTTCATTAAGATCCCAGATGCACAGATAGTTTGGGTTACACTGTAAATCTGGTCTCATTTGTGATCACAGATTTGCAAATAGTGCAGTTTACTAATTCTGCACTGTAGGTCTGGTTGGGTTCAATAGGAACTTCTGCAAATATGGGTTTACAAATAATAAAGTTTATTGGAGCAACATGTTCTTCTTAAATTAAAAATGATAAATTCACTAGATGTGCAAAATATTAGCACATAACACTATGTACTAGTGTTCCTGGGTATGCTCTGACTCAGTCAGAGGTGCAAATTTTACCAAAAATGTGTCCCTGTCTTTGGGGAAGAGAGAGGAGCAAGCCTGTCAACTTGTCTGCAAGGTGGGGGATTTCAAATGCCAGCTTCTACTTTGCAGGATAACTGAAGATGAGACTCTAGTCAAATATTCTGTTATTGCTCTCATAAAGGGGGTGGGGAAACAGCCACTTCCTTTGTAAATGTGGGACAAGGAGATCTACAAAGAGAGATTACAAAGTCTGTGGGTCTTGTCCAAGGCTGGAACAGAACCACAACACCTTAGTACCACTTCCTTTTCCACCTGACCAATTGATAAGGGTCATCCAGCCTCTGCCTGATAACCTATCGCCCATTACAATTTAATGGAAATCCCTTCACCACATAGCTCATGGCATAGCTCATGCCTGTAGGCCTCATTCCTACAACAGTTATCCAGAAAAGTGAAAGTATCTGCAGCAACCCATGTGACTGAAGGCAAAGCATCTGCTTTGGCCAGCCTGTCCTGCAAATCAAGGGATGCAAAAGAGAGTTAGAAAAAGAGATTCTTTCTCTTGAGCAGTGCCAAAGGAAGGAAAACATCTGGTACTGGAGAACAAGGAGGGCACGTGGAGATTAATCTAGATGTGACAGAGTGGTGTCTGTGTTCTAGATACTAATTGTGAGGCTGGAGACTTTTTCCATTCAGGAGCTCAGTCTAGGCTGCAGTTCTGACATGTTTCAGGACAGCAGTTATCTGGCAAGATTTAATTCAAAGTCATGATTTGGGGAAGAAATAGAAGATAGGTAAGAAAAACACATTGTTATGTGAAGAGAAATTACTGTTTCTTAAGAGTCTTCTACTCCATGTTGTCTTTGACCTCACTGAGAGTTTATGCAGATGTGCCCATGGCTGACTAGACTCGAATACACTAATTAAGAGTAAGAGCCTAGAGGTAAATTATTACTCACAAAGATACTTAGTTGGTAACAGTTCTGACCTTGTAGCACCCATGATTCTGCTTTCAGTGCATAACTGTAACAGGGGCTTTGTGCAAATGGATTTCTTTCCTTCCTGGCTGAATTACGCAGCCACAGCAGAGGACGTCTGGCTGTTGTCGCAGGGGAGTCACAGGAGTTTCTTCAGAACTGGCAGTTGTGGTGGAATATCTGACTGGATGCCTGACTGTCTCTTGTGCCTCTGGCAAGGTCTCTCTTGATCCTCAGCTCTGTGGTGGCTGTGCCCTCCCTTTGTCTCTGCAGGAGGAGGCATACTTAAGGTGAGGAGGTATTTCTGGTGATGATTCATGCATGATGTAGAAGGTGTAGCCAAGAAGACAATGCAGTGCTGGCGGGACTGGGAGGGGATCCTGGAGCACTGGGGGTGGGCAGCAGAGAGAAGGGGAGGACAAAGCAGAATACAAAGCCACTGGCTTTGGCAGAGCCCAGCAGTGGTAGACCCTACTGTGTTGTGGGGGTTCATCAAGGTGCCGATCAGTGTACCTTCACAGGGAGGAGTGGGAAGTGAAATGTAGCAACACATGGGAACATAAAACTTAAAAGACAAGTCTGATCATCATGTAGTTTAACAATAACGTGTCCTTCATGAAGCTGAAACATGACTGAAGCATAGGCAGGCTTGTGGAGGTCAGGGATGGCTTCTGGCTGAACAAAGGCCAGAGAAGGACTTGTGGGAGTGCTGATGGCACTCAGCAGGCACACACTGACCCTGTTGGCATGGTGGCTTTCCCTGCCACTGATGGCCTTGGAGAAGGTGTTAGAGTATTTTAGGCTTGTCATTGCAGCTTAAATCCCTGACACTCTGCAGTTCTGGGGGTGGGGGTGGTATTGGAGTGCATTCATGCTGAAGGCTTTGGCTTTTGCAGGGACAGTTTATTTTGCTTTCAGCTCTAATACTAACCAAAGACTTGGAACTCCAAAGAAGCTGTGGATTTCCACTCACATAATTATTTTTTTGATTCATTTACATCTTACATCCATTTCTTTTGCTTTTTTCAAGAAGGCACCTTAAGCAAGGACCAGGACAGAAAATATACTTCCGTAAGGATGAAGATGGCTCTTTCCATGCAGAAGGATTTATAAGCTGTATTCATCTATTTTTTGGTTAATAGATAGTGGTGCTGAAGTGTTAACACTTAAGGCAGAGGTCAAGTCTCTGTTATTTTTCTGTCTTATAGGTGAAGGCAGAGGGCATTTGCTTGCAGTGTGTGGTGTGTGTTTTTTTTGGTAGCAGCAGCAAATAATTGTGACCCCTGATTACTGGAGTGATTTAAAGCTGCTCTTTGCTATGTTAACTTGAAGTTGCAAACTATAAAGGTTTGCAGTGAATAGCTTATGAATAGAAAAGGGACTCTGTTGGAACTCGCTATTATGTTTGAAGTTGGTAGAAACTAGAGATTGAAAAGACCTGCTGGTTCACTGAATGAATTCATTGCACATGCAAGACAGAAACTCCTGGTGCATTGACATCCTTGCTATGTTTCTCAGGAAAAAGAAAACATGTTGAAATGTTTCTGGACAAAATGCTTTGACACAGTTCAATCCATTAGGATGTCTAAATTTTGACTCATTCTGCCATCTAGTTAATTTTTGCATCAAATTTTCAGTGTCAGTTGCAGAATGACTGAAATATTAAAGTTTCATGTATAAGAAAGATGATTTATTATGTATTTCTCTTTCTTAGAGTGAAAGGAAATGCTGTTCTGTATCTCAGTTCTGGTTTGCTCTGAAGAATTGTCAGTTTAGTCTAAATGAAGATGCTGTGAAAACGTACATGAAACAAGGCTGATAATAAGTCAGAAAAATGTTTTTTAATGACTGGCAACCCACAGCACTTGAAATCCACTAACAATAGAAGTAAAAGCTTGTAAGCAGTTGGTAAGGAAACAAAAATTTGGTGATGTTTGGTGATTATGCCAAGCAAAACGAAAAAAATAAACAAAGGCTATAAAGAGTGACAAGGAAATTCCATGAGAAGAAATGCCACTTGTCTAATAATTGTACTTAATTTAACTAGACATGTAGGCCAAGAAACCTTTTCCTTTTTTTTTTTTTTTTAATGGACTTTCATAGGAAGTTGATAAGAGTTCCTCAAAGGAATAGACTTGCTCACTGCAATTTATGTATGGTACAGCCCACTTTTGTCTTTAGCGTATGAAATTTGGTCTAGTTTGTCATGACTACTTTCTTTGTTAAAAGGTAAAATGCACATTGGGCAAATGTTCTATGGCAATTTGCATAAAAAGTGATGACAAAGAGCAATTAATTCCTCATTATTATGCAGTGAAATGCTACTTTGCTCCTAAGTGACTGTAGAGGAGGGTTTTTTCTCTGTGTGTAAATCTGTTGCGGCATTGTTCTAAAAATAGCATTTAAGAGCCCTCTGCACTCTTTATAAATCAGGGTCTTTGACACTCCATTCATTTCTCCACAGAGAGATTTTTCTCACACATGCTGAACACTACAAGCATCGCCCCAAATATTCATCACAATAATAAGCATCAAAATTTTGTTAGATAAAGCAAGATAGAGCAATTCAGTATTTTGTAAAATTAGATCTCTATCCTTTTTATCTAGAGATCAGTATTCAAAGTACACTCAGATCACACACAAATAGAAACATATTCCTACCACACACAGCTAGTCTGTACAGAACAAAGAGTCAAGATATCGTTTTCTATGAAGGCTTGATTCTGAGTACAGATTTCATTACCAGCTCACCATAGGATAATGAAATTCCTTCGGGGCAAAAATGAGGTACATCAAAGAGGCAGCATGGAGAGGCAGACTTTGTTAGTGCATGCTCTGTCACCTGCATTACTGGTCCTTGCCTGCCTTTAATTTGTAAGGAAATACTAGTAATTCAACCCCTTTTATTGGACCAACTTATATTTATATATATATATATATGCATAAATGTATGTGTAGACACACATGCACACAAAAATATATAATTTTTCAATATACAAAACCTTCTGGAAGTTGTGTGACTTCTTTGCAGCTGAAATGGAATACAGAAAATAATTAATTTCTTACTAGCAAAAAATTGCTCATACTGGTCCTAAAAGCATCTTTGCATTTACTAAATAAATTCTGACTGCACCACGTAGATAAATTGTCCTTCCTGCAACTTTGCCGTTTTATTTCTGTGGCAATTCAGAGCGACTTTAGTGCCTATGGAAATGAGAGGACAACGTTCGGCAAGACCAGGAGCTGCTGAAAACATGAATCACTGAAGCTTTCCCACAAAGCTTTGCCGATCTGGGAACAAAAGGGTTGCCCTACAGAAACACATCATGGGTCTATCTCGTCCGGCATCCCGCCTCTGGAGGCAGCCAGTAACTGATGCTTCAGAGCAAATCAAAACCACAGCAAGCACCTAGCTAATTATGAGATGCTATGAGTAGAGGAAAAAAAAGGTTGATCCTGACTCACAAGAGAGCAGTTTATGCCCTGAAGCATGAGGTTTGATTTCCCTTGTATCCGTTTGCTTAACTCACACAGTTGCAAATACTATTTATGCTTAAAAGAGTTTCTAATCCTCTCTTGGATTCTAATCAACAATCTGCCTCAATAACCTGAGAGTTACCAGGAAGTTCTTGGGGCTGAGCACACACTGCATGGAAGCTTTGTGCTTTGCTGGTTTAGGGGAAGTTTTCCAGCCTTGGCCTGAAACCCACTGCCCGGAGGATCAGACCTAATTGTCTAGATGAAAAACACCTGAGCTACCGCTCCCTTCCCCTTGAGCCCTCCGTAACTGAAGCAGGTAATTTTCTCCCAGCCCCCACTTGCAAAACGATTGCTTTGGGTAGATTCCTTTTGCTGACACTGAGCAGTGGCTCCCACTTTCTCTCCTTCTAGGAGGTTTGGACAGGTTCCTCTCTGTGCCTCATCTTTGTACTTGAGAGGTCTGCCAACAGTCAGAGGATGCTGCCTGGCCATGCTGCCTCCCTCCCACTGTTGCAAAGGGCAGTGGCAGGCAGAGGGACAGGGCAGAGTAAAGATTCATGGAAGAGAGCAGTGGTGCCAGCTTCTTTCTGCTCTTTCAGTATTTTCTCATGAAATAGCAGGAGTTCTGCTTGGGCTGCCCTATGAAAACATGCAATGCCTGTGAGACTCCCTCCGTTCCCAGATTAGTCCAGATTTTCTTCTCTCCTGGCCAAGAATATGAGCAATGCTTTCAAATCATCCTTTGATGACCTTACATGACCTTGAGCATCATTGCAGCATGATCCTGGCTCCATTACAGCACAGTGATAATCCTCTCTGCACTCTCTCCATTGCATGTGGTTTTCTTCTATGTACATAACAAAATGGTTATTTAAATCCAGCACATGGACCTTAACAGCAATACCAGAAAGTAAAAGAGATCCAGAAAAGGCTTAACTACTCCCCATAGGGCCTAACTGCTCAAGCCTAAAGGTGTGACCCTGAGCTGCTGAACAAAGGGTCGCCTCCTAAAAAAAAGAGGTGCCCAAACTCTGTAGGTTTTTATCCCAAAATTTTGCCTTCATGACCTGAGGGTGTCATAGCTGCACAGGTGCAGACAAGCCACAGTTTTGATGGTGGCAAGCAGGTTGATGTCTAAGGGTGTGCTTCCAAGACAGCTCCAAACAGCTATCATGGCATCAGTGCCATTGTGTCCTCACCTCTGGCTGTGTTTTCCCTTCCCTCTCCCACTACATGCCCCTCAGGCAGGCACTGCTGTTGCAGTAACCTAGTTTGGGACCTGAAGTGGCCACACATTTCTTTGCAGGATTAGTTTTCTGCCATCTTAACTTTCTGAACCATCTGACCAGGAGATCAGACAAAACCAGGATGGGTGCAAAGGAGTAGTGGGAATGGGAGGCTTGGGACAGGGCAGAGCACCTTGAATTACATGGACCCGCTGCATCAACAGTCCAGAAGAGGCACCTCTGTCTTAGTCTGTCACCCCACAAGAAGGTGGTTTGCCTGCTTGATGCTCCCCAGTGTGGAGGATGACCAGGATCTGACCTAGGGCACAGCTGGTGGCACCTCTGCATTTTAGCAGTGCAAGGAAGAGAGGCATGTTGGTGCAGCGGGGAAGGAAGGAGTGGAGGGCACATGGGGTAGTGGGCTCAGACTGTGAATAAAAGGTTATGAGTCCAGTGGCTTACTGCAGGCTTAGAAATGGGAACTCTCAAACCTTGTAAGCTCCCTCTGTGAGATGCAGAGGCAATGGGCAAGCTGGGAGTGCAGTGAGGGCTGGGAGCAAGCTGCCTGTATGAGCAGTGACGGTGGGCATATGTATCTATTTCCCTTCATGTTTTCTGCATGCTTAATGTCAGCCATGCCTCTGTTTCCATCAGCTTTCCCAGGATTTCTTCAGCTGCCACTTCAGCTGTGGCAAACAACAGAACAAAACCCAAATCAGAGCCCTCATTTAGCAATGATCTCCACACAGAGGATACAGCCTGCCGAATGCAGAGGTCTGAAACCACCTGTGGTGTGTCAGTCTGTTTATCTAGCATGGCTCATGCTATTTTATTTGCTTTACCGTAATTACCTGCGTCCTGGGAGAGGTGGGAGGAATGCCTTCCACAACTTATACTGAATTTTTCTGGAACCACCAAGTGAAGAGAATGCCATTTCATGTCAAGAAACTGTTATTTCACCTATAAGCATGTTATTTTGTATTCTTCAGACTACATTTTACATGCCCAGGGTGTATACATGCGATCTACTGAAATCACTCACCATCTTCCATGATTTATGTTGGTCCTCAGTCTTAGCAGTGTGCATAAACTTCAGTGACACATTGTCATTCCTCTCTAAATCACTGTGAAAAATCATTTGAGGAAGAGCACCAGATCCAGGGCGTTCTGTGTTTCTCCTGTTCCACTTTCCAGACCAGGCTCTGAGATGGCAGGATGACACAGCAGAAGAAAAATCAGAGCCAGCAATGTGTGAAATAAAGTCCCTGATAGCAAGAAGTTAGAATGGCTAATGTATTAGCATGAACCTTGGCACGGCTGTTCAGCCTAGCAATGTCATTCCAGGGTTGGTGGAGGCAAGGACAACCCAGCTTTCCTGAAGGAAAATGTTCCTCTTTTTCTTCAGGCAAGTTCTTCAGAACACCTCATGATGAGCAAATAAATGTAATGGAAAAGGGAAGACATGAGGGTTTAACCTTTAAGACACTAGGGGTTTAGCATTTACTATTGTTGTGCAGAACTGTACTGAGATTATTTGTTTCCTATTGCTTAATCCATTTATAACACAGCGTACTAATCCACAATTTGTCATTTGATCCATTGCTGTGCTATGTGGAGCTCTGTCAAAGGATTTTGAAAACCTGCTGACACTTTCCCCTTCCTTAATTCACTGGGGTTCTTTTGCAGGTTTGAGAGAGAGACCTGCATCCCAGCTGGCCTGATCCTGCACCCCAAAATTACCCACATCTGTGTTTGCACACAGTGAGCATCCTCAGTACTGGGGTTGACCTTGCCTATGTTCCTTTCTGTCTCATATTTTTGAAGAGAGAAAATCATTTAAAAAACACCCTTGTTTTTCCACATTGCAGGCTCTTGCCAATTGCTCTATTCTAAAGTTTAGCTTCTGAACACTCCTGAATTCTTTTAACTTCATCAGCTTGCGTTTTCTCAACTTGCTCCAGTACCTATTTTTCAGAAATGTTTATCTTTATAATAGCACACTCATCATTTCAATAAATTTCAAAATCCCCCACTACACCGAGAACAAATGTAAATAATAAATTCAGCTTCTTGAAAATGTCTTAATCCTTGTTAATTGCATCCTTAATTCCATAATGACCTGGAGGGCCTACAGAGACACACATGCAGCTTTATTTATGTTTAGTCTATTTGAATAATTATGTATTGTTTATCTTATTATCTTTGGCTGTTTGCACTCTCTCCTCCCTCTGAATTACTATCTATTTACAGTTTACTTGTGCTGAGCTGGTTTGGGCAGAATTTCTAACACTTCTATGTGAAAGCTTCCCCAGTGTTGTCCTGGAGGCAATGTCTCTGAAGTTCACAGCACCTCACTCTTCTACTATAGGAGCTCCCGCTTTGAAAGAGCCTTTAAGGCTCTGGAATTTCTTATAAGGATTTTCTTTGGTTTTTTTGGGTTTTTTTTTGCCTCAGTTCAGTTTGATAAAGAAGTACAATATGATATTTCAGGGAGACATTTGATTTTTTTAATATTGTTATCATTAACAATGATATTAACCAGAGGAGCAACTTTAACTTAAAGTTGTAAGATACTTTCCTCCTGTCAGCTGCTCATAAATCCCTCATTTTATGAACAGAAGCGGGTTTCTTCTAGGCTCTGTGTCAAGCTCATCTATTAAAACCATCTTTTTTTAAGAAGAGGAGTGGGCATTTTTGGAAACAAGATGGGCTGGGACATGAGGGAGGAGGTGAGAGTGGAGCTGAAGGAGGAGCTGGTAGGAAATACCAAGACTACCCGACCTATGGACCAGGGCTAAAACACAGCACCTGCACCCACCAGCCTCCCTCAGCTGCCTGTGAGGGTGACTTTTAGTGTTTCCCTCTTGGAGCTTGTGATTTGTACAAATGAGTCTCAGGATGGGACCTCAAACTTGATGTGAACTAGCAGTGAGGTAAACCTGTAAAGATGCACAGCTAGTTCACTACCTTACCCAGCCTCTTATTCGAAGTACTTTCCACTTTTGCTTGTCACTGAGAAGGTCACGAGAAGGAAAAAGACCACATTTGACTATGTTATCATTGCCTTCTTTTTACAGCTTTGGTATGAAACAGATTAATTAAAATGGAGAGAAAAATAATCTCTTCCTTTCTTCTGTCATGAGAACCTCATGTGCTGTGTAAAGTAGAGAGGGAAAAGAAGCAAGTTCTGTAAGGAGTGCTTTATTTTATATATTTCATGGGAAAAAATTGGCCAGCTCTTTTCAAAGCAAACCATGCCTACAGTACTTGAAAGGGAAGTAGGAGGAAATAATAATAATTATATCTGAATTGGCTGAGGGCTAAATTCTCTAGACGAATATGGGTGTGACTGGGCCAAATCTTGTCTTGATGTTAATCTGAAGGAAAAATGAACCTATCAGGCCCAGATTCAGTTGCAAAAAGTGTTATATTTGTTATTATATATTCATGCAAGGATATTTGATATTTTTTAAATTTTCTTATCTGAATATGCTAATCATCTTACTATTCCTAGCTTCTGTAGGGGCATATTCACATTGAAAAGTACGACAATTTCATTTCAGTATTTCAGTCTTAAAGATCCCAAATGCCCAATGTAAATATTAGTGGAGAAAATAAAATTTTTTAAAAATTAATGACCACTAGAGTATTTATGGATTTTGCTCAGAAGTAGACAGGAAAGCGAGTAAGTACCAAGGAAGGGAAAGAACAATATGCTTATCCTGAGCTATGAAGTTAGTGAAATCTGTAGGGCAGATAGGACTATGTTATTGATCAAAGCCAATAGCCATGGTCATAAAGAGTAATAAATAAGAAAATTATTAAAGGAAGCTTATGACAGGAAAGCTTTGAGAAGTGGAACATTATAGAAAAATGGAGAAAGCACAAAAGGATAAACAGAGTCCAGTTCTGTGAGGTGAAAAAGAGAGATCTGCTGCAGCTCTTAACTGCAGTGGTCCTGGTGTTAATGAAAAGCAATTTTTTTTCAGCATCCAGAAATATATGGGTTAAAAATTCTTTCTCAACTGACAAGGGCTCAGCTAAACAGATCAAAAGGAGAAGGAAAACCAAAACACAAGCTCAGAAGTTGCCTTTGCCTTGTACTGGGAGTCAGAAAGTGTCAAAAGATGTGTCATATCTTAAAAGGCTAAATGAAAAGTTATAGTTCCTCAGTACATGAAGAAAGAAAAGCTTTATTGAAATAGTTTCTTTGTCGCATCCTATAAAAATATTATGAGGACAGCATGTATGAAAGAGCAAGAAAAACAGAGGTTACTGGAAATTCATGTAAAGACGAGTTTCTCTGTTTTATAGCATAATGAGAGAAAGCCATCACTCCCAATAGTAGTGTTTCCAATTATATGGGGTTTGGGTTTTTTTAATAGTTTCTAGACTTTTCTGCTAAAAACCTCCAGCACTTCCTGAAAACTGACTGTTACAGATGTTACCAGAGTAGCTGGGTAACTCATCCATCTTTCCTAACTTTGATTAACAAACAAGAGTATTCATATTCTCCAGAAACGAGTTTTTTGAAGTCAAGGACCAGTTTTTCTCTGATGGATTTTGACATAGCATCCACAAGTAGTGACATACCAGGGGCTGTTTCTTCAGCAGCACTGTGCTAAGCCCCCTCCCCTGCCTTGGGATGTGGCTGTGGCTGCAGAGCTGTGTGGGTGCTCATCCACTCCAGGGCTGCCACTGATAATTTCTGGACCGGTTTTCTGTCAAGATAGACCTTGAAAAAGGCTAGAGAAAATGGGTTAGCTCTGGCATGTGGTCCTCCCTGAGGATCCTTCTGCAAGCTGCAAAATAGTGATGTTTCAGTAGTTCTTGCAGTTCATCTTTGTGTCCCACTCACTAAGCTGGCTCCCACTGGGTGCCAGGTCTAGATGGAAGTGGTTGACAGGGTTGGCCTGTACATAACTTCTGTAAATTTGGTAGTTTTTCTTACTCCACAGCTTGTTCCACTGGAAGTACATAGGTAGGACCAAGGGAGCTGAATGAAACTACCTTTGGTGCTTTTTCTGGGGGCAGTCATTGAAATATTTCCCCTGAGACACAAGTTATAGGTGTGAGCTGGAACATCAACATAGAAATTTACCCTCAGCTGATTTGAAAATGAGTGCAACTTTGAATGTGTGCTAAACAAGGTAAGTGGGAGCCATTTAACTCTAAATACCCCAGCTGAGTTTAGACCTTCCTTCAAGACAGTTTTTGCTGCTACTGTTGGGGCTTAATTTGCTGGAGAACCCTGCTGTTCACCCTGAAAATTGGGATGAGATGAAAACTAACCAAAGCAAGGGAGTATTAAGGTGGGTTTCTGAGCCTGTTTAGGGCTGTGCTAATGCTGGTGAGGAGAATGGCCATTGTCTTTCTGCCTAGTGTGGCAGTCTCTCCCCTGCCAGCAGCCTCCACTGCTGTGTTGCATGGTCAGAGCTGGGTGGATGAGAAGACTTGCAGTGTTTCTTAGAAAGAGTCCAAGATGGTTACTAGAAGGACATGCAGAATTTGTAAGCTGCAGCAGCCTAAGTTCATATTGAATGCAAACACAGTAAGGATTCTGGGGAACTAGGACATGCATGTCCTCAAGAATCCTCTCTCAGGTACACAACAGACGCTTTTTCTGACCTATAACCATGTTGAAAATGTCTCAGTTCAGTTAAAGAAGGAGAAATTCTGCCTTCAAATTCGTCATGGTTTTTAGCATTGCTTACTCACTGATACCAGTGCAAATTGGTTGCCAGGTCACTTCTGAAATGGGAATGATTTGTATCAGCCATGCCCCAGAGAAATGACTTCGCAGCCCACTGCAGACCCCGTCCTGTCGAATTCACTAGGAGTTACATGACTGGAACTGGAACTGTTGCTGACTCCAGAGACCTTTGTGAACACCATCCATTTACCCATTGACTGCTACAGTTTATTAGTTTTTACAGTGAGACTGGAAAATGAGATACCCATCTATTAAGATGTGTCAAAAACACTGTTTGTTTCCTCTTCGTCTAAGCACTGCAAGTTCTCCTGCTCTTCTTCCCAGCCAAGGAAATACTGCTACAGTGCATAACTGAAACCAGGTATTTCTGCAATTTTTATGCTACTGATACGTACTCTGGAGTAATTGCTACATGCCCTTCTCCCAGCTGAAAACCAGGCAAAAGCAACCCTTAACCATAACTGGTAAATAGCTAGCTATGATTTCTGTTAACAAAGCTTTTTTACACACACAGTGGAGAAGCAGCAGACTATGAATGTTGTTAGCAATGTACTGTCTTCTCACTATTATTAGAATGGCATTTCATCACCTCGTTTTATTTGTTCCATCTGTTTCTTGCCGGCTTTGCTATAATGCTACTTTGAGACTACTGTGATTGTTTGTTTGTATTGATATCAGAAATAAATATAAAATGTTTTTGAAAGCACCATAAGGATGGAGAGTTTTATGAGATTACAGTAAAAGCAAGCAAGCTGTGAAGAGAGACACAGACTGCTGCAAGATACAGAATTCCTGAAAGAAATGAGTTAGAGGTTAATAAGGGAGAAAGAAGAAAGATTTTCTTGTGACTAAGGCACTGGACTGATACTAAGGAGGTCTGGTCTTTGTTCCTGGATACATTATTGGATTCCTTTGCAACCTGTGACAAGTCACTTAATCTCTCATTGCCTCAGTTCTTCACCACTAAAATGGAAGTAAATAAAATTTCTTTACCTCACCAATCTATTTCAGAGCCAAATCCATTCAAAAGTTATGAAATGCTCAGCTGTTAAAGTGAGGAGCACAGGGGAAAATGAATAAATCAATGAATTCTCACTCTGCTTGTGATGAGTTTAGTGAGATATTTCTCTGGCCAGTGAACCTGGTATAAAGACAAACACCAGCTTTGTTCTAGTCAGAGAAATATCAATGACTAGTTTTGTGTGAAGTCATAACAAAGTCTGAGATATTTTTATTTATAATATGTCAGTAAGGGAAAAAAAAAGTATGAACCCCCCTTTTTTCTTATTACACCAAGCTAGAAAAGACCCAAGAGAGGGAATGATAGTTGTCCTAACTGCATAAAATGAAAGCTTGCATAGAGGAAACGCACAGCTTTTCCATAACTGGGAAACTTTAAAAGACTAAAACATAGATGAGCTTGACTTTTCACTGCCAGGTGCCTTGCACAGTCAATTGTATACACTAATAATGTGAATAACATGCTTCTGTAAAACTGGTTGCATTTTATATTCCCCTTGCACCATAAATGACCACAAAAGGCTCTAAGCATGGAGAATCCATTTCCCATAGATTTCCAGCATATCACAACCTGAGGATGTTGCTTTATTCTTCAGTACCATGTTTGTCACCAAAGCTAGGAAGATAAGAGGTAAATTCGATGTCTGAATTACACTCAGAAAACTTCCTCATCCAAGGTAACTACTACCTGATGCTGTATGTGTTTGGAACTGTTAAGGAAATCTTTTAAATTTCCTATTATCTTTGATTAGGTATGGGTTTCAGTTTTGATTTAGTGTTAGGCACCCACTGTGAGGAACAAAGGAGGTGTCACAGATAACAGAGAGATAATTGTTTTTAAAAGTGAGATCCCTAAGAGAATAAAAAGCGAGCTGTTGAATTTCTTCTCATTTTATTGATTATGCTTTCACTATGATTATCCATCTACGGAAACATATGCTTTCAAAGGAGATAAGCTTATCTGTGAGATGACTAACATGCATCTAAATTTTCCATTGTTACGTACCAGCGACATGTCTTTAAACCATCCTGAACGTGTTCAACGCCAATGACACTCACTAGTTTTCCTTTAGGATGAGGACAAGCAGTTTTCTATGAATCACTGTGTTCTTCCTTTATGGCTCACGTGTTTGAAAATTATTTGCAGGCAGATGCTGACAATTTCCTGAAGAAACTTCATGGTTCATTACCTCCCTTTATGATAGCGGCAAAATAAATTGCTGTAGAGTCAGTTAATGTGATAGAAAATGTTCACATTTCCAATAATAATAATAATAATAAAATCTCAATCCTGCTTTCTAAACTCTTCCAAAATACTTTCCAAATCACCTCCCCTTCTGCTTTTGCACAGAGATACTAAGTATTACTTTGCATTAAGTAGAATAAAGGTCGTCTCCGCGATGCAAATACTGTTGGTTTATGATGCTGCTTAAAGAGATTCTTCAGAAAAACAATGTGCATAATTTAGTACGACTGCTAGATGAGCAGAGAAACAAGGAATGGGGCTTGTTGCTTCCGCTATGTGCTGCTTGCTAAGTCCCTAACATGAGTTGAAATTACAGCATGCAATGGAATATCAGTTAAATACATGCCCACATTTTCCCCAGAGAGGGCTGGATGTAATATAATTAGCATATAACTACTGCGTATATTGTGGTGATCATAAAATGAGTACCAGCCTTACAGTAAGCAAGAGAGAATCAAGCTTTTCCAAGTACCAGTGTCATTGCCATACTGAGTATTAGCACTGTTTGGAAGTAGCTATGCTGGTTTCTATTTTCCTGAATGTCCTGGTGACTATGTTTCCAGAAAGGCTTTAACTGAGCTGACCCATGTTCAGAGGGAAATAATATCAGGGGTGCTTTGGGGTTTGCTCCTGCCAGTCAGGAGGTGGATTTTCTCCAGGATTCTGGACCATGTTGGCACAGTCTGTGTGTATTATCACAGCTCCTGACTCTCAAAAGGGCAAAGTACAAGAAGGTGGACAAAAATATTCACTGTAAGTGAAGGGTGGGAGAATTAACGAAAGTGGATTCTCTTGATCAGCACAGAAGATGTTGCCCAAACAAAAGGATGGAGGTGGTGTAGCCAAATGTGATATGACCCAATACAGGAAAATTATTTTGAAAAATCGGTGATAAAGAGCTTGCATGGGAATCAGACAGATTATATCCCTCTATTTTGAATGATAAAGCAACAGGTTCTGTAAATAACAGTGGCTGCAACCAGGGTGGGCAGGTAGTTATGACCTCTGTAATGTATGTGTGTGTCAATAAAGCACACAGGTACCAAATCATAACCTCGCAATGAGCAAATCATCCTAAAGAGGAGATTTGCATCCTAAAAGCACGCCCTAAGCCAGAAGATAAGTCTTCTAAAGCCTGTATTTACCACATGTAGCACATGTTTAACTCTGGGTGATGTGATTTCACCTACAGTTGAAGCTAATACCACAGCTCAGATTCTAGGGGTACACAGAGATGAACAGTATTTCAAAGGGTGTATTGCTGGACTGGATGACCATTTCAGACTGAAAAAAGAAACTGGGTTTCTGAGGTTTGGAAGAAGACAGGGCTTGTGTCCTGTTTCTTATTTTTGCTGTTAAGCCTGATCAGTACGTAAAGGAATAGAATCGAAATGCAGACCTGTAAGTTCATCGCTGAGATGAAAGAAGACACTCAGCATGCAGGCACAAAGGCACAAGAAAGAAAGACAGGGAAGTAAAAGAGGAAGCAAAAGGCAAAACTTCAGTAGAAAAATCCAAAGCATCAGAATGGGTGATTTCAGCTTCAGAGAGTTGCCCTGAGCATACATTAAACTGGGTTCAGCTGCTCTATGTACCATCAAATATTTCATATTAATAATTAACAAGTCACCGGCTGTCAGAGCAAGATTCAAATGGATGGAAGGGGAGTTTGGGTCACCTTCTGTAGGACTGAGAGTCTTAATGAAGGGATAGCTTTACTGCACTGTTGAGGAATGATGAAATGCTCAGCAGAAGGATTAAGGGATATACATCTTGAAGGATCCTTCCATGCTCACCCCCCCCATAGAAGAGTATTTAATTTTCTCTTTTTATTCTTCTCCCTGACAAAATGCCAATGTGTACACACAAAGGGTTTAGTCTTGCCTGCCAAAGTGTGATGTACCCCAATGTACACAACTGGAAAATTAGCTTACATATATGCAAACTCAATAGCAAAGGTTCTGTATAACAGGGACATGACTGTATGCAATGACTGTTATAAATCAGAGTGCTTAGTGTGTCTTTGCTGGACACATTCTCATTTATCAAGGTGATTTTTAAACCTCTGCCTAATTCCCATGTGTGAGAAATGGGAATTCACTGAAATCTCTTAGAATGCCTTGTTCTGGCTTTAGATTTCCTCTCCAACACTCCTGTTCACCTTCAAACCTACTTGAACATGAACATAAATGATAGACTACAAGGCACTGGGTTTATTGCCTTCCCATGGATCACTGGTGAGTGGTTACAACTCATGCCATCACATGAACAGCTTGAAATGGCACAGCCAAACCCCAAGCTTTCCTTGTTACTCTTATACAGGGGAGAAAGAGTCCAAAGAGACACCAAAAGCCCTTTGCAGCCTTGACTGCAGGACCAAAAGCAACCGCTGCTAAAGAGAATAGCCCCATGGGAAGCAGCAAGCAGGACTTATGAAAAAAACTGAGGAAACAACAGTTTCTTCAAGATCAACTGGAAATGTTTAAGAAGTCAGGTTGTCATTTGCATCTCTGGCTTGGGGTGAAAAATGAACATAAAAGCTGTGCAGAATTACCTTTTTTCTAGTCCTACAGAAGGACAGACAGACACAATGACAAACTCTGAAAGCCCAGAAGAAAAAGTGGCACATTTCAAAGAACTAATTACAATTTCTTTCCCTTAGAGATTAATCCACTGACTGTAATTAAGCTCCCTCTATTTTTGAGATCTTGGCAAGATCTAAGAAAAGCGCGAGCAAATGAGAGAGTGCCCTTGCTAGCCAAGCAGATTTTTTTACTAAGCTCTATCAGCCCTAATTAATAGACCTTTGTGTAAGACCAACAAGAAATCAGATTTCCAATAGAGCTGAATCAAATGGCCTTGGCTACCTCTGCACACACAGTTTGTTAGGAGCCTGGCTACAGCCAGGATTTACACATTCAGAGGATGAAAAGAAGGCATAGAGGGGAGGCAGGATGAACAAGCTCCCCCCGCCCCAACTCCTTCTTCTCCTTCGCTGCTGCTTTGTTCTGTTTGTAATCTTACCAGATGGCTAAGGCAGCCTAGAGAAGAGATTGCCTGAAACAGGCAGGTGATGAGGCCAGCAGCAGGGACTCTGTCAGTGATTGAAGAAACTGATACAGCTCTCTAACCCTTGCTGCTAACAAAAAGCTTTGTTATTCTTTTGCTCACAGCTACATTGCGTTTTGTGCCTTTCTGATGGACAAGAAGGATGCTGGAAGCCAAATCTGCAGCTGGCACAAGCGAGGACAGCATCACTAACGTCCCTAGAGCATGGCTGATCTGTTCTAGCTGCAGCTTTAGCCCTTAATTGCTGCACATCCCAGCTCTACTCTTCTTACACCTTCTCCTCTAAGTATGCAGGCATGCTCCTTTCAGAGCAGGGAGGACCTAGCCCTTTCCGACAGCTGTACCTGGCAGACAACATGTTTTTCTTTCCACCCACACTAGGATAATGCTGTGGGCAAACAGCGGTGCCACAGAAACTGAACTGGGTCACAGGGAGCATTCAGAGATCCCCACAAATCTCTAGAGACAATATTGACTATGCCAACACCACCCTCAAGAGCAGACTTGACTGTATTCCATATTGTAAGTCTGTAAGCGCAGCGTCTGCCTGGGCTCAAGGTTTGCTCTCTGCAGCAGCTGCAAGGATTGTGCTTGCCTGAGCTTGCTCCATGGGATGCTCCCAGGTGCATCCAAACGCTCCAAGAGCAAGCTGTTTGTGAAGCAGCTGTACAGACTGAAAGTGGGTGGGATGTGGGGCAAAATATGTTGACAGTCACTCTGGGGAGTTTTCAAAGCCACCACCAGGTCTCTTCATTTCAGTGATCCTTTGTAATATAGATCAAAAACATGGTACTGCCAGGAAAAGTTGAAACAGCTCGTTCTTCATTCCCATTGCAGCTCCCAGCAATTCAGTGTGAAGAATCAGCCATTCAGAAAAAACAAAACAAAACCAAAAAAAACAACACCAAACCTGTCAGGTATTTAATTCCATGCAACATATTTTCTGACCCTACTGTCATAAAAGTTAATAGTGGAAATCCTGTTGACTTGAATGGGAGCAGAATTGGGCCCTATTATTGCACTGATTAGGCTGTAAGAGCAGAACAAGGCCCACAATGGTTTCCAGTTATTGTACATCAAAGACCTAGCTTTGTCAATTCTTTGGTTTGTGGACCCTAAGGCCATAAAGTACATTTAAAGTTCTAGTATTTACTCACAATGCACTAAACAACAATAAAAAGTTTGTCTTTGTAGTTAAAAAAATACAAACTGAAAGCCAAAGAACAAAGACCTGAAATACCATAAAAATAAGGCATATTTTTCATAGCTAAGATCATATAAAGTATAAATCTATTTTGTCTGTTTTTCTTTCTTTCTGGAAAATTCAGCATTGACTTTAAAAAAAAGAAGGGAAAACTACTGTTTCTTTTCTTAATCTTCATTATAATTATCTTTTAATCCTTTTTAAAACTTGGGGTTTTTTGTTTTGTTTTTGTTTTTTTTTTTTAGCCGGACCTTAATAGTATCAGTCTCTCACTCCATATTGTCACCAAACAATGCTAAGACTTCTTGTATATCTTTTAGAAGTGGAAGTACTTCTGCTTGAAATGTAGAAGTGTTTATTTGAACCAACAACTCTTGAAAAAAAAAAGAAAACTTTTGAACACAGACATCTCATATTGGTGGTTTTTCTCTGGTAGTTTGAAAGCTTTCTTTTACAAATGCAGTGATCAGGATGGGAAGAGCATTACCCGTTCCTTTTATATCTACCACATCATATTTGTTTCTTACCTGTAGTCATCTTGAAGTAGGAGCTACAAGATCTTCTACAGAGAGAAGTCAAAGATGTTAAGAAAAAGCTGAGCATCTTACAAAAGGCCAGAAATACAAATGCTCTTCTGAAACATTTCCTCTATCTGGCCAGTATTATGGCAAATATTTCAAGCTTTGGCAGTGGAGTTAAGGTGCCCAGGAAACATGAGAAACAACGAGACTGGCAAATTGTCATGCAGGAGAACCGGAATGTTATCATCACATCTGGTGCTGAATCAGACACCTGAATAAAGAACCTGCAAGAAGCAACTGGAAGTGGGATATGCAGGTGGTGGAATGGGAAACTGAGAAATGCTGTTCATCTCTAGCCAGACAAACCTCAGAAAAGCCCATAAGGGCCTTCCAGCTTGTCCCAGTCAAGACAGATGATGCAGAGGATCATCAACCCAGAGTGGCTGGCAGTGCATACTCTTGGAGGCACAGGTGGATCCCACAGCAGTTTTCTGCTTTCCGGAAGTGAAGGGCAACCTTACAATAATAAAGGATACTCACGTGGGTATCCCAGATTGACCTACGTGGTGGGAATCTGCAGCAGTGACAGTAGCTTCATGTAAGGCACTGTCCAATGACAGAATGGTACTTTTTAGACTATTACAGATCTTAACCAGGCTCTCTGAGAGGTTATAGGCTACACTTTCAAGCAGTGAATTGAAGAGATGTTGGTGTTGGCAAGCATTTATTGAAGTGCATCTAATCTTACGTGCTCTTAATCTTTCCATTTAATGTGCAGTGAAACTGCATTATCACATGCACCTTCCTCTCGAGACACACCGACTAGACTCCCTTGGCCAGTAGCAACATTTTCTGAGTTTCCAGAAATGACGAATGATTTCTTAATGCAGAAGTGCCATGGTTTCACTGCAGTCACAGAAGCAGATTAAATTAGTATTGACCTTGGTGCTGCAGTAGCTGTGCGGGTATCAGGAGAACATATGACAGCTCCTCATAGTGGTTCTCATTCTGCTTGAAGAAGATGAGATCATTTCTGACCTAAAAATTGGCAGCTGTGCCTGCACCAGTGAAATCAGCTTGGTTTCACTGACCTTGTAAAGAAAGTACCAACATCTATCATGCATATTTGGAACTTCAAAAGGCAGAGTTTTCCAAAACTCAAACCTCTTGCTGACATAACCAATTTGTAATGTGGGAACCACTACCTCAAACTGAGCATTGTTTCATACTAGCCTACTGGCATGCCTCAGCCTTGCTTCTGCAGCATGTGACATTGTGCTGCCAGAAAGGTGGATGGACAATAAATAATGCACAATGATGTGGAGAGCTAAAAAATCATTCACATAGCTTGGCATTAAAAAGCTGGAAGCAATAAGAAGGTGTTTTCATCATATTAGGGAAAAAAAAAATCTGTCGGTCAGTTAAGGGTCCACTGCTCCTTGCAAATGATGGGTGTGTAAATTTGATCTCAAAAATAGCAGACATTTTCAAAGAGATTTTGGTGTTGTAGATGGGGTGGAGCAGGAGGATATATCCAACTCAGAAGAAGTTGTAGCCAGGAGTAGAAACCTCTGAAGTACAGAAAAAAGTGCATGAAGCAGCATCTGCTAAAGATCAAAATTTTAAATCAGCCTATTCAGATTACGCATAGCCAAGAGGATGAAAGAAGTGAATCAAGGTGCTCAGAGCTTGCAAAATCCTGGATACGTAGACAGAGAACGAGCAGTGTAATTCAGGGAAGTATAAGACCCTGGTCAAAATAATAGAAGACTGAATTCAGGACTCTACAATCTATAAACTAATCTCTAGTTACATCTAAAATTATAGCAAATGTAAGTCAGTATGGTTTCAGGTGTGGTATGTCTCATCTCACAAGCCTGTTGCTCTTTTTTGACAGCATTACTGGCCCACAGATCTGCATTGATATATGCAGATATACTTCTCAAAGCCATTTGACTTAATACCACATTATCTTTTGATTGAAAAACTTGCAGAGAATGAAGAGCCCTTTCTTGGAAAGTGGTATTGAACAGAAGGACACAGGGGTCATTGCAAGTAATTACCAAATCACAAGCACTTAACGCAATGTCGTGGGAAAAATTGGCTGATGCAACCCATAGATGTATAATAAAGGCATATGAAGTAAAAGAAGGAAAGTGATTTTGAATTAATGGCTGCTATTACTATACTTTGTCCACTTCTCATTTTCATGCTTCAAGAAAGATGTGAAATACTGCAGAGAATTCAAAGGACATTTACAGAGATGACCTAAGGGCTGGAAAGCAACCTACAAAGATAAAGCTTATGCAGGCTGAGAGGTGACTTGATCTGTGTTTATAGATATTTACACAGAGAAATAAGATCTAGGGTAATGTTTTAATGCCATGTATAAAAACATAACAAGATTCAGTATCTGTAAGCTGAAGCTAAATGAATTCAACCTTGGAATAAAATCAGCTTCCTAGCAGTGGTGGTAAATAGATATCGAAATCGCTTACCACAGTAGTGATGAGCTTGACACTGCTTCATGTCATTAGGATGAGATCAGCTGCCTTTCTGAGTGATGCATCTTTATCCCACTACTGTCAGAATGTCTGTGGTGATACAACCATTTCTGGCTTTGGGAAGGAGGAGGCTGAGCCCCACACCTGAGATCAGTCAGAGCTGTGATTGGGGCAGGGTGAGGAGGGGTGTGCCTCTTGGTTCACATGAGGGGTTGAGAGCCAGGTTGGTAACTCAGGGCAGTGTGTCAGAGGCAGAGGTTTTCTGCTGGGCACATCTGAGCATTACCTCCTGATTACTTCATATCTGCATTGGTGGTCACTGACATTGCAGGAAATCAATATTCTCTTGCATTGGACTTATGCCTGAGAGTCCCAGGACTCAATTGAAGTTTTTAGTTTTTGTCTTGCTCACATTATTGAGACTACATAAGTTTTATATAGAGGAAAAAATTATTCTTATTATAAGTATTAAGAAGCTAAACTTCTAAGTGATGATGAACTTCATGGGTTTAAATAAATAAAAAAGAAGTATTTGACAACTATCTGTAAAACATGGATGTATCTGACTCAGACCAGGGAACGCAGTGGGTTTCACAGGCTGACCTGAAGGCCATCCATGCAAGGAAGCCAAAGCTTAGTTTTATGATACAACTAAGCTGATGCTGCCAATGCCTTGGAAATGTCCTGTTGCCTCTGGCCTTTTGTGGTCCCACAGCTTCCTGCATCATCACCATGTGTGTTTTGCTGACCTGCCTCTGCCATGACCTGGCCAGAGCAGAAAGCTGTGAGAAAACTAAACCCAGAAGAAAAAGTCTGTATCTGCCTGCTGATTCAGCTCCTGTACTCAAGAACCCTGACCCCATATGAATGTCAGTGCTCTGGAGGAAAGAGGACATGAGTAACTCTTAGGAATTATGATGATGAGTCGGAAGGATTGCTCATTTTGGTGATGTTTTGGTTTAGGTATGATGTCAGGTTATGCTCAAAAGCCACTTGGGTTCACCCATGCCACCTCCTAACCTCAGAAGAAGACCTTGTCATCACAGAGAAGATTTTCAAGGCCCACAGTTCAAGGAATCAGAACAGGTAAGGTTGGGAAGGGACCACAGTGGGTCATCTGGTCCAAATTCCCTGTTCAGACTGGGTCATCCTAGAGCACATTGCACAGGATTGTGTCCAGGGTGTTCTTGAATATCTCCACAGACTCCACAGCCTCCCTGGGCAACCTATTCCTGTGCTTGGTAACCTGCACAGTAAAGAAGTTCTTTCTCATATTCAGGAACTGTGCTTCACTTTCTGTCTGTTGCCTCTTGCCCTATTGCTTGACACTACTGAGAAGACCCTGGCTGCATCTTCTTGGCACCCTTCCTTCAGATACTTATAGACATGGATGAGGTCTCTTCTCAGTTGTCTCTTCTCAAGGTCCAGTCCCTTAACAATCTTTGTAGCCCTCCGCTGGACCCACTCCAGAAGCTCCATATCTCTCTTGTACTGAGAAACCCATAACTGGACACAGCACTCCAGACTGGACCTCAGCAGGGCTGAGTAGAGGAGCAGGATCACATCCCTCAACCTGCTGGATATGCTCTTCCTAATGCACCCAGGGTTGAGAAGAATTGGAGTAGGTGATATTGTCCTGTCCTTTCCAGTCCTGCTTGGTGTGCTTCTGCAGCAATGATGGAAAAACATCAGCTGACAGAAGGACAATGACAGAGGAGACAACAACGTGTTATGTCAGACTCACATGAAACATGGAAATGTTTAGACCCAGCTGTTGGAAAAGGTACAAAATAGGGTTTGTCCCGAGCTCCATTGACTGGCATGTTGTAGACAGTGCTGGCTCAGCTAACTGAGTTCCTCAAGGATGTCTCTGAACAGCTCTGCTTTCTTCTAGTAAATCTGTGTTCATATAGATCAGGTCAGGAGAGGATCTACTAGTTTTAGCAGACATACTGGCTATTGGACATAGCCACAGTTGGATATGCTCTGTTTGTTAGCAATGCTTGTATGTACATAAATGCACAAAGACACCTTAGTCTGAGATTTTTCTACAGGGATCATAAATTTATATTACAATACTTTTATTATAGTCTGTTTTCCTTGGCTTGAAAATATCAGAGTATAATTTAATCCTCCCCTCTTGCTGCCTCTGTTTTGTATTCCTCCCCTGAAGAGAAGAAGCTTGCAGTAAATAGTGGCCAGAAGATGCCCTGAGGAAAACATGGTCCCCCATTAATAGGAAATGAAACAGAAAGCTGCAATCATGAAAGAATGGGCTAGGAAAAATTTTAATAACATTCCTCAAAAGGTGTCTTGTGAACACTCACTACAATTTAATCCTTGAGCATTTAAGTTCTCTTGAAACATTACATCTTCTAAAGGGGAAAAGAAATACCTTTCTTCTCTAGTATTTCTAAACCCCTGTGATTTTTAGCAGTACATTTTTTCATAAAACTAGTACATGAGAAAGAAAAAACAGGCCACACCCCTTGCAAGAGGTTATACCAACACCATCCCATGTGGTTTGCACCAACACCATCCCACGCTGCTTGCAGTTGTCACTAGTGTTCCTTTCCCAAAGTCACTCCAAGCAGCCTTCAGGCACTGATTGCTCTTGTCCAAAGCACTTACTGGGACACTGGTACAAGGCAAATGTTGCAGGTTTGGTTGTTTTACAATTTGCTGGCAAAGCTGCATACAGACGTACAATGCCTCCAGATATGACGGACTTGCTGAGTAAAGGCTCTCTGTCTGAAAAATTACCTTCTAACCCTGAGCTTGCCGCTCTCCTAAGGACGGCACATGCTGGACTTGAAGTGAGGGAGGCCAGTGGGCCACAGTGCCTTTCCTGTCCCTGAGGATGCCAGGGATTTGCAGCAGGAATTGCCCTGGAAGCTGGACTCTAAACTCCTCTGTATCCCTCCCAACTCCCAGCCCTGCAACACTGGCCACTGCAGGAAAGAAAAACCCTCAACAAAATGCACATGTTAAACTATCTTAGTGAAGAAAGACATTCTGCAGTGCAGGAAGCAAGCATGTACTGGTCAAGGAATTAGATTACTCAAGGTGATGACTCACCCAGTAACTATTCAGTGTTTGTGGTTGAAAGGGAAACCTTTGCCAGAAAATGACTAAAATCCATTGGCACAGGCTCTAAAGGAATCATGACTGGGCCTAAATGACTGTGTACGCAAGCGAGTTATTTTTCCACCCTTTTCCACTGAAGCAAGACAGAGATTAAAAAAAAAAAACCAACAAAAAAAACCCCACACCATCCCTGTTTACGTAGGTTATTACAGTGCTGGAGTCGCCTCAGGGGGCCTTTGCAGCAGCCGCTGTCGCTGGGGCCAGGTTCAGGCTTACATTTCCCTGTTCAGGCTGGGCTGTGATTTTTGTGTTCATTTTAAAGGCTTCAGTTGGCAGTGTACAGCTAGCTCCGGGGCATTAATTCTTGCTTTGCTGAATGGTATATAGGAGGAAAAAGAACAAATTCCAGGATCTTGCAGTTTTGCCACAGAAATGAAAAACAGAATGACTGGCTTTTGCAGGCTGCACTGAGATAATCTGGGACTAATCTCAGCTGCCAGATGCTGAGTGTGGCTGTGGCTTGTTGCTCAGCATCTGACAGGATCAAACCAAAGTAATCTCAAATAACTCAGAGAAAGTACCACTCACTAATGTATGCAAAAATCAAGAAGGACATGGTCTGATTGAGAGATGAATGAGATGCCTATTTTTCTTCCCACTGATCTCCAAAGTTGTTTTCATGTTACCCTTTCCTTTGTTTAATTCTGAGATCCCCGTTGCCCTGATTTTTTTCCTCCCTGCAGCCTAGCAAACCTTATTTACTGTCTTTGTCAAAGGTCAGTGAAGTATTTCAGTGGCATGGGCTGTCAGCAAACATGTTTAGAAGAACTTGAGTGTGTTTGGTTGCTTTTGTCAGGTTTTTTGTGGCTGTAAGGGAACTACGCAGTAAGGAAATAGCCTGGCATGCACAGATGTCTATCTCCCTCCAGTAAAGGTTAAAACACAGCACTGGCATCATTCAGAAAAGCCTTCCCACACCTGTTTTTCATTTCCTTTTGCTATTTCTGGTAATGAAAATTGGAATTGTTGCCATAGATTTAGGGTCTAGAAGGCCTTCTACACATTTTCTTTTTTCTTAAAGGCAAGCCTGGGATTAAATCAATATTTGAGACTCAAAAAGATGAAACCAGACAATTTCTGGAAGAAGAAGAGAAGGAAAAAAAGCCTGCTTTCATTTGTTATTTTTTACTACAGCTGGGAAGATCAAGTTGCCTTTCGTTCCTTTCAAACCTCCACTGCTTTTGCACCAGAAAATCCACTGTGTACTGGAGCTGTCCCATTCTAGAGTTTAACATGGAAACAACAGAACTGCAGTCTGTTTTGCAACAAACCATTGGGCTTCCTGTAGCAACAAATTCCTTTCCAGCACTTTCTTCCCCTGTTCACCAATCAGCCTTTTGTTCTCTGTCTTTCAAAGCTTGGCTGTGCTGCCTGAAGAAAAGGGGTTAGCCCAGCCAAATGAGCTTTTTTCCTGCTTCCACTCCTGCCAGCCTGACTGCTATAGAGACAGCTCCCCACCCCGTAGACTCTGGCAGCAACTTGGGTGCTCTACATCCTCAAGGAGATCCTTGATCTCCCCCTCCACTATCACCACTTGGCTTTGGCAGGATCTTTGGGTGTGTTCTGTTTTTCTGAGGCAGAGCAGTACCAAATACCCACCAGGCCTGGCAAAAGAAACTGCTCCCTTAATGTCTCTGTAAACAGTGCAGACAAAACCCTCAGAGCAACACTGCGTGTAAGTTCGTATCTCACCTGAGTGTATGGAGTGTTTCCCCGACACAAATGAAGCCCAAGAGGCCCAAGCTTCACTCTTGTACTGCCTCATTTGGAGAAACCACTTTGAAAGCTTGCCTCTTGTGGGATCCCACCTGCCATAACAGAGTATGTGCCGTAACAACTGGAATGTCTTTAATAGAGGAGGTTAAGACTCATCCAAAGTGGTCACAGTTCGGCAGCAAGGGCCCCTTGTGTATGTGGGAAGTGTCCTGCACTTATAACCCACTCACATCAAATGTATGGGGCAGTCAGCACAGCTGCTTTCTCAGCCAGTGCTGTGTCTGGGGACTAATGGGCATGCAAAGTTAGGACAGGGCAGGGAAGCAATTTGCCTCCTGCAAGAAAGGCCTTGGCAAGTTTTGGCAGACAGCTCCAGGCAAGACTTTCCAGTGGAGCAAAGGACATAGGTGTCTTTGAAGGGCTTTGCCTAGTCTGCTTTTGGCAGCAATGGCCACCCGCTTTCACAGGGCTGGTTGCTCACTCCCTGCTCACCTTGCGAGTGTTTCTAGAGCCCCCTGTTCATCTTTTTGTCCTCTACATGCAGCCTGTGGGTTTCTGCCTTGGAGCTACATTTCCTGTAAACCTGAACTGCTAAGTCAGGCAGCACAGAGTCTGGAGAAGATTTAGCCTCGGGTGTGCTAGCACCCTCAGGTACGTTTGCAGATCTCATCCTATGACTCCAGCCTACTATTTTCCTGACAATGCTTTTGCTCCTTCAGGGTTTTTGGTCAAATGATAGAGATATGATGTCTGTGTCCATTTTGAATACCTGTAGATTTGAGTGTTTTATTTCAATCATGGGTGAGATGATCTCCAGAGATTCCTGCCTACCTCAGCACCCCTGTGTTATTCAGGATTTTATATATGAAGAGATGTTTCTGCTCTTCCCGGCTCTCTCCACTTTTAAATCCCTTTTGGTGCCTCTCTATGCTTTTGCACTCCATTAAGGTTATTAGCAGATGCTTAGGAAGAGCATAGTTTGGCTTACCCGCTCTGAGAGCATCTCATCTAAATGGGAGCTTCATAGGCAGGTCTCAAACCCCGCAGGTCAGTTTAGTGTTTTCCAGACACTGCACGTTCCCTTTTAGCATTCATAAAGCAGACTGACTCCATCACATTATCTCACAACTCAGGCAGGTATTCTTTCTGCTAGCTAATATCCTTATTTTAACATGTAGGACAGAATCCCAATTGCTGTATACAAAGAGCAAAACCAAAGATGACAGGCCTTGAAAAAATAAGCAGGATCTGGTCCCTGGTTAAGTGCAGCACTGTGCTTAGCTCCAGGGAAAGCAGGAAGGATGCAGAAAAGTGATCTCCACTGAGACATTCCTTTACTACACTTTTCGTAGCTCATCTTTATTCTCCATCAGGGTTTTCTCCACCTTCTTTAAACCACAGTGGATTGTGTGTGCTCCTTTGAAAGAAGCATGCAGTTGTTAATCAGCATTTGTGATGCATAAAGAACTGTAAGAGCGGAAGCTTTTGAGTTTGGCAGTATCAAATTGTCCCAATTTACTCATGGTCTCATTTTTTTTGTGGTATTCAGACTTTAACCAACAACTCCATCCTTTCTGCCTTTGGCACTATTTGCTGATTAACCATCTGCTGTCATCAAAGTCCTGGTGAAGAATCATGTGCTCTGCCGTGCTAACTGAATGGGTGGCATTTGGCATTACCAAACCACGGAAATACCCAAAGCAGAGTCCATGCAAAGAACAGAGCCCCAGGTAGTGTATCTATGACAGGCTGGGCAGAAAGCTGAGGGAAGCACCAGGAACCCCAGGTGCTGTGAAGGGCTCTGGTGACAGATATTGCCACTGTCCGCTTCCCAGATAAAATGTTTTCCTCATGGGGTGCCCCATGTAATTAGTCTTACTTTCATTCAAACCTCTTTGAGTATTACTGGAATATGACATCATCTTCTGTGTTTAGCCTTTCAAATAAATGACATTAGCAGGAAATAATTGCTGTGAATATAAATGATGTGCTGTCTAACCTAATTTTTTAGGAGGAAAAAGTACTAAGCGCAAATGGCACTTGATCAAGAGCACTCATTTTTGCCAAGGAAGAAGCAGGAGTGTTGTGTTTGAACTCCTGCAGCAGTGTGTTGCTGCTCCTTTGCTTCAGGTGCTTGTTGATTTTCATTTACTGTGGCTCTCTTAACTCATTCTTTTCTACAAGAAAATAACTACTATTGACCTAGTGATCCTAGTCTAGGGAGAATAATAATAACAACACATCCAGAACACCATAATAATAGATTACAAAAAGACTTTCCATCAAAAAAGACCCTAAAAAAGAACATTTACTTGTTTATTTTTCTGATGATGTACCACACACTCAAATTTGAGGAGTGGATCTGAGAATGAGACCTATGGGGGTTTCACTTGGGCACCTGCATTGGCTAATAGAAAAGGAGGACGGGATCCTGGTCTGTGCCGCTCTGGCAGAGGACAGCAATGCCTCCCAGCTCTGGGCAGGAAAGGACTTTTTTTCAGTCCCAAATGCATGGCAAGAACATAGCCCACACCTGGGTAGGGCTTTATTTAATTGATCCCCTCTGATGTCAGTGGTCTCTACTACTAAGAGTTCAGGACAGCCTGTTTAAATACCCGTATTTCAAGAAAAAAGTCCCTCAGCCACTTTTTGCATGAGGCTGACTCAGGATGCAACTGGCTGTGGACTGAACCATGGCAGCAAGGTAATAAGACGCAGAAAAGAAATATAACAAGCTGGGACAGGAAGGGCACTCTTTCCCCGTGTTTGCAATTACCATGAGAACTTTAGGAAAAAGAGTATCACCTTGCCCTTGGAAATCTGACTCAGGCGTAGCATTTAACTCCCCTACTGAAAGGGTATCTGAAAATATATTTCCACTTTCTGGTTAGCTCTTAACAAGGTATGTGTTGCACTTGGGTCTCTACCTAATTGACTGAGATCTTATCCCAAACCCAAGAAAACAGAAAGAAAAGAAACAAACAATGCAACTCCAATAGGTGGAGAAAATAAAAATTCTCCATGAAGTTGTTAGTTGGAGGCAGAGCCCCAGAACACATGATGGAGTGAGCAAATGCATGATGAAAACTAAACACACTCCCTGAAGCTAAAGAAACAGACTCAAAAAATTTAAACAATCCTCCAGTGCTCCTATTTAAGATCAGTGCATTATTCTGGTTAAAAAAATCCAGGCATGGCTGGGTGACTGTAGGGAAGCCAAGCAGCAGAAACAGCTCCTACATTATTATACAAAGTAGTTATTGCCATTAGGGGATAAAGGGACACAGCAATTACCCTTAATTTGGAAACAAAGAGTAAAGGGATGACTAGCAGCTGGGGGAGTCTGCACACAGGTGCACTAACACAGAATCTATAGCTTGGGAGCAAAAGGATGCGTTTTCAAGATGACATGGAAAGAACCCACTTTGAAGTTCCCAGACTGAGTAAAATCAATATCTAAATGCTTCAGTGAAATGTGTTTGATGTTGTCTACATGTAGAAACCCAATAGAGGCCACTTATTATTGAATAGTGCTAGACTGAGCAAAGTAGGTCATATTACAGCTTTGTTTGGGAAGAAGCATTGTACCTGCCAGAACAGCATCCTTTATGCATTGTATCTGGCACTGGAGAATAGGTAGGATACGCACCCAAGCCACCTGCAAGAATGAGTACACAGACAACAGATCTCATCTGTGATTGTTTTCTGAAATAATCGTTGGTCAAATTGCCAGGTTCTGTCAAGTGGCTACTTGAACCCATCCCACATGCCAGGCATTTGCAAAGGCTATTTATAGAGTGACTGCGACTTGGGGGGATGCTGAAGGTCTGTCAGCATTTTCATTACAGGCTCCTATAACTTGGCAGTTATACCAATACTCACTCCAGGTTACAGCCTGACATGAAGCGTAGGATCTTGTTTTAAAACAAACAATACTTCTCCTTACCTTTGGGTTTGTTTTCCTAAAAGCATTAACATTTATAGGTGTCTATTAGACCTTTATGTTCCATTCCTTTTTTTAAAAAAAGGTGTAAATATCCCTGCTTTTTTTAAACTGGATATTTTCACAGCCAAAGATCAAGGTGCATTTTCCTGAATGGAAAACAGAGATGCCTAGAGAATTGGAAATGGCAAGTAGCTGCCCCTGTGCATTTTTAACATGTTTGCTGTCTGATGGCTGTATGTGACATAGGGATATTGTGTTCCTGTGGAATGTGTGTGATACTCTCCTCTAGCCATGTGAAGGACTGTCAGGTGTTCCTCACAAGCCATAAAGAACTGCTCCACTGTTCTGCTTGATACCCTCTGACACCATCACATGTCTTGAGGCATGGTTGTTCAAGCACATAAGGCTCCTGTCTCTGGGCCTGGCCCCTTCCCACATGGACATATCTTTTCTGTGTTCAGTGTAAAAGGCTCACCATTGCTCTTCTCTTTTCTCCAGGTGGATCTCACGTCAGTGAGAACCTGGGAAGAAGACAACCCAGCTCTCAAAGCCACCTTATTCTGGGGTAGCTCCACCCATGTGCTGCCTGAATTGTGAGTGACTGCAGCTGTGGCATGAGTTCTGTGCTCACAGCTGGAGGGAAACATCCTATGCCCACATGTTTGGCAGCCATGCTGCACATGTGTCTGTACATCTGGTGTGGCTGAAGCCACCTTCTTTACAAACAGGAGGTAGAATGGTGGGGCAGAGGGTGCAGGGTACCCAGGGCACTGTCTGCCTCCAGTGCTCTCCACTGTCCGCAGGCACCACAGGAGATGTTTGGCTGACGTGCCTTTCCTTGCTCACTGCCTTGCTCTTGTCATCTGGCCCAAGAGGGATTGCAGTGCCTGGCAGCCCCAGCTCTTCGCTGCTCTCATATGGAGTCTGGACGCGTATTGATTTTTCTGCTTTTCTCAGACTGCACTCATCCGTCATTTTATATTACTGGAGATACCATTAACAATAAAATAAAGGATGAAAGGTACAGAACCCATTAGAGTGCTTACTTCATGTGCATGAGAGAGTGAGTGAAACAATTAAAAGCATATCAGCTTATAAACATGCTGATACAGTTATTAGCACAGTGAATAACAGTCAGAGCATGATACCAGCGGATAGAGATGAAATCTCCCCTTTCCTTTTTCCTTCCCTTCCTGTGAAGCAGAGAGAGTGATTTGATATTTTATAACCACACTGAATGTATGCAGGCATAGATATTGTACATGAGCAAGATGAAAAACAGACTAAATAATAAAATCAAGGGACATTATACAACAACCAGTCCACAGCTGGCTTCCACAGGAATGAATTTCAGACCCACAGTGGTAAAACTAGAGTGACAAGAAGGTTAAATGTAAAAAGAAGAGGTAGCAATACTGTACTGGAAGTAGTTTCTAGTAAGTTGTGAAAAGCTTTAGCAAAGAAAAGAACAAGTTTGATTATTTCCATTCATGGAATGATTTGACCAAAATCCTTCTGAGAGCTTGATATCCTGGTGAGGATGATACAAATGAGAATAAAATGTGTGAAAATATTAGATAATAAGCAGGCACTCACCCACCTTCCTGAACACTCCAGTTTTATTTGCAAGAAAACAACTTTTGCTGTGTGTGTCTTGAAACTTTTGCTTTTATTATCTGCCCTTTTCTCTCAGCAATTTTAGGTGACATGCCTGGCATCTGGAGCCCCAGGTAACATCACTTCAATCACTAGGAGTGAGCCCACCTCACTGCTGGTGTCAGGTCTCACACTCTGGGGTTTAGACCAGAGGGGTCTAGATGTTTGATGGCTCTGTGGGCTAGTGTTTCCCACTGCAGATAGCCTTTTGGCACCCCCAGATAGTGTCCCAGGAGGTCGGGCCAGATTAGGACCAAGGCATTTTTGAGGCTGATGATGTTTGAGAACTTGTGCGGAACAGAAAGATTTTGAAGAGTTGCACTGCTATTGGGGATGGGAGTTTTTTGAATGGCCTTTTTGATGAGGTCAGTGTTGAAAAATCATGGACTTACTGTATTTTTATGTTTCTCTTCCTCTTCTCTTTTTACTCTCTGACACTGTAGAAGAGAGCTCCTACTGTGATAATGTACAGGATGACAATGTACGGATGTGGAGTGGGTGAGTCAGACACGACAGGAGTGCAGAGCTGACATGGTTGGCCCAGCTGACTGAACCACGTGGTGGGTGAACCACTCTGCAGCTGCTGAGGCACCCTTGCCTTTGCACACTTTCTCTGCCGTGGGGCACACTCTCTTTGATCAGAGCCTACAGTCCTTGGTCCTGTTGATCTCCCTTTCTGTGTGCTTGTGAGCCCATAAGAAGTGGCAAGCCAGCTGAATTCAGTAAAGCGTGAGTTTACAAGTTGTGTGGGCAGAGATTGGTGTCCACACAGTGTTATCTGGGGCAATCACCTTCAGTCTCTTTACAAAACGGTGCATGTGAATACAGATCTCAACTCTGCAAAAAGATGGTTGCTAGCAATTAAGGAATTTGTGCACACCCATACCTCCATGAGTTTAATTGCACCAGTGCAAATCTCTCTGGACTGATTTAGGATGTGTTTATACCCATCTACCTTGCTTTATGTCTAAGAAGCTGAATCAAGTCCTATAAGGGATACCTGTGTACAAAAGTCTACCTCAGGTTCAGTGAGCAGATGTATACATACTGATCAAGACCTGCTTAATATCTCATCTATAAGCTAAGTGAAAACAACAGTGAGTTTACATCAGGCTTAATGACTCCCTATGGAGTAAAGTCGTGTTGCCCCAATGCATGAGTTCAGTCATGTTTGTACTTGACAAGGTAGGGATGGCAGAAGTTAAAGGAGAAATAAAAGAGAACAAAAAGTGCCCTCATAAATTTGAGTTTGGTAAAGTGGGATCTCTGTGAAAACAGAACAAAAAAACAAACCCCAAACCTGCATAGTATTTTGTTCTTGCTTTGAACAACAAGCATTGCAATCTTTTAGCCTCTGATTCAACAACATTTGGAGCAGAGGTAGGCAAGACAAGATGGCAAGATGCAAGCCAGAGCATGTTTTGGGAAGACGCCCACTGTCAGGACATTTCCATGGCCCTGGGGCAGATGGCAGGGTTGCAGCACACTGAGAGTGGCAGGAAGGCTCTTGCCTTCCCTGGTGAGCAGGAGACAAGTGTGCACAGGGAAGGCAAATCTCAGCCCTGGTAAACACATACCTCGGTTCCTGTCGTGGGATCAGGAAGGAAATGCTGATTAACAGAGCAGATCTCAACTGGGTGGTTTTTGCCACTGATCCCCTAACATTAAGCAACACTAACCTTGCAATGACTGACTCATTTCAAATATCCCAAGAATGGAAAAATAACTGAAAGATCCTAAATCTGTCACAAAACTCGTTTTGATTCAGGTATTTGCCTATTTATATAGATCAGAACAGCTGCATGCCCCCTCTTTATGCCTCCGTTTTTGTTCTCAGGGAAACTGCAAAATGCAACTATAATTTCCCTTTCTTGTATGAAGGAAGAGTACACAAAATTTTTAGGTCACTAGGCGATGTGGTTTACCATTGGGGCAGGCAAAGGTGTGCTGTCCAATGCCTCCATAGGAGTACAGCTCTGGCAAGATCCTGGAGGTGCTGAGCATGTGTCCCAGGGGAAGGGGCTCCCAGAGCCAGCAGTTCTTGTCCAGACAACTCATTCAGCAAGATCTGAACCAGCTGCTTCCCTGGGTGAGCAACTGGGTAATAGGGTGAGTCAGGTAATTTGGCATGACAAAAGCCTTCTATGTCTCCTTGGGATGTTGGGATTCCTCTCTGCTCCAATGCCATGCAGTGTTACCACATGGCTGTGCCAGGGCTGTGCACTCGTAGGAAAGCAGGAGGTAGCAGCTGGCTACTTTTGTTGTCAGTGGATTTGGCCCTCCTTTGGATATCTGGGAAGGGAGTGACTAGGCTATGGGATGCGTGATGAGGCTGTGGCCAGTCATTAGGGTGCTGCTGAGAAATGCGCTGTGCAGTGAGCAAAGAGATTAAAAAAAAAAAATGGTCAGCACAGATTCTCAGAGGGGATTTCTGGGGTGCCTAACTCCTAAGAGCTGATGACGTTGTTTAACTGAAAAGGGCCTCTAAGTACATCACTTTATTTTTCTTCAGGACAAATAAGATTGTTGGAATAGAAAACTACCAAAGAGAAAACCTTGTGAGTGGGAAAATATGGAGTAAGAAACAATGAGAAGAAAAGTATGAGGCTAAGCCAAAGCCACTCAGCTCTTTGCTTTGCCACAATTATTTCCTGACCTGTTTATTGCAGTAAGTGCCTATTAATGGTCTGACTCCAGCTCTCAGATGTGTGAGCTCCTACCCCGGATAGTTATGTTGAGGTGAAAACAAAGTGCGAACGAACAACCCCAAACCCTCCAGAGTTCTTGGCATTCAAAGTGTTAGCAAGCGCTAATGTAGTAATTAAATGTACCCAATGCTTTCTGACTTCACAGATGACATTATGTGGTTTCCCTGCCCACCCAAAACGCGTGGGAGGGCAAACCCAAGTCTTAGAGCTCTAGCTGCACTAAGTGTCTCATCACTTTCCTTATCAAGATTTTCACAGTCACTGGGAAAGGGTTGCACCCATCACCAGGAGACATTCCAGCAGGGGAGACCAGATGACTTTCCTACAATTCAAGTTGCACAGGATTCCTGCATAATCATACTCCCTATCTCATCTCTTTCTGCTTGGAACCTTTTCCCTCCTGTGAAGTTTTGCATCACTTCTGCATCTGAACATAAAGGAAACTCGCATGAGAAAGTAGAAGTTTAAGGCAAAAATTAAACACTATAGCTCTATCGACTCCTTAGAGGCATGTCCAGCATTGTTCTACAGTGACCCTGAGAACCTGCACTTTCAGAAAGCCTTTGACAAAATCCCTGACCAAAAGTTCACAGAGGAACTAGTCACAGAACCAGGGGTGTTGTATTCGAAGGCTAAGAAGTGCAGGGCATGAGTAGGCCGGCAGCTCTCAGTGTGGCTCAGTGATAACAAGGAGAAGCTCCAAACACCTTATCTAGAGCAAGTGTTTGAAATATGTTGGTCTGGAGAGGAGGGGAAACCACAGCAGCCACAAATGTACACAACCCCCCAGAGGTTCGTGACTCAAGAGGGGGCAGTGAAGAGCAGCAGAAAAGGCTGAGACGATAGAGCGAGATGGCAGGAGGGGAAATGTGTTGCTGACAGCAGTGGTGTAAAAATTCTGGAGGCCTGGCACTGCTGGGGTGCTTGCAACCTGTCTGCTCCATGTCCTTAGCTTTTAGCAGTCAGGTAAATAGCATTTCTGGCCTTGGAACTGTGGGCATGCACTTTTGCCCATGTCCAGATACATGTATTTTGAAACAGATGCATTACAAACATCTTCCTGTCTTCTCCCTGGCTTGGTGCTGCTGACAGATTGCATCTCATTCCTCTGCCCATCTCTCCTTTCTCCTCCTCTTGCTGCTACTGAGCAGGACTCCTACCCTCTTTCTGACTTACTTTGTGAGGCTGACTGTGGAGCTGGTCCAGCCACCTGATCCATCAGAACATGCCCTTTGCTTCTGATGTTCATTTTCCTCTCATTTCATGAACTACTTCAGCTCAGTGAGAGTTCCAAGAAACACTGGTGCTGCAGGATGGGAATGAGTGCAGCTGCACGACCAGAATGTAGAGGTGCTGCGAGGATCCTGACCTGCTGGCAGCAGTGGTCCTGCCTAACTGTAGCTCAGTCATGGTGCCCCACCAGAGCTCAACCTCCTCCATGGTCCATCACCAGGGAAAGGCTGGGCTGAGTGTTCAGGTCACTGAGTGCAGTACAGCTGTAACCTAAATCAGAATCATAAAAAGGAAAAAAAAAAAAAGAAAAACCCAAAAGGACTTGTGAGTATTTTTGTAAACAGTCACACGATATACCATAGCTATTAGGAAACCAGTAATATGCTACAGGCAATTAAAAAATGAGTGAGATGATAGTGTTTACATATGCAAAGGTATTATAAAGTAATCTGTCATGCAAGGTGGGCCAGTCTTTCTAGACAGTATACAAAAACCTGATGAAAAAAAGCTAAAGTGATGGGAGACTTCTTGATGGGAAGTCAAAATAAAAAGGGCTTGCTTTTCTTAGACAGCAAGAGAATAAAGGGGGAGAGAGCATCCTATGGCACACAAACAATGCATATAATACTGTCTGAGGTGAAAATGAAGTGAAACTGAAAGGTAACCATTTCCAGTAAACGGTAAATTTTCAACAACCTGCCAAGTTCATTGCCACAAGATATGAAGAAAATAAAAGTACTATTAGGTATTTAGACATTTACATCACTATATGAATATATATTGTTATTCTGTGTAAGATAACTGGAAAAATTAAGAACATAAATACTCGCATTGCAGATGATAAGCTACTTTACTTTCCTAGTGCAGGTAAATTGGAAACTGTTTTGAATATCACACTACTCTGTAACTACTTAATAAGGTCCTGGCACTTTTTCCAGAAACATCTAGAATTGTCCAGTCAGACAAAAAAAACCTTAACCTTCTATGGAAATTCTCCTATTCCTAGTACAATAACAAAATTCCAGGTGAACACAAGTGCAATACATGTTGGAACTCATTTTTCTGACACTAGGAACCAGGAATGTTTGAAGGAATGGGTAATGGTGTGACCCCATATGCCCATCTCTGTCCACAAAAAATGGTGATTATGAGGTACGGTGACAGCCTCTGAGCAGGCATACAAAGGCAGAGTGCAAGACCCATCCACTCTTATTCTCAGCTTTAACTCAAGAAATATTGAGCAAATGGTGTAACCCAGAATTATAACAGATTTTCTCAACAAATGGCACTGCAGGCCTATGTAATGTTAGGGTCTTCTTGCCATTGAAGCTAAGAGAACAGCACCTACCCATGAACAGTGTGTGCCAGGAAACTCAAATTAAGAAGCCTGTTCCATGTTCGATTTACAGCTCTTAATGGCTTTTTGGTCTGCCAGTCCATATGAATTTATAGCAAAGAACTCATTTTGTATCCATAAATAATCATAAACAAATGTTGGAGCAGATAATCTTGCTCCTCCACACAGAGAGGAGGATTTTGCAAATCTTTCAAAAACATCATGTCTTGTTGAATTTGGATAGAGAAATTAAAGTTGCCGTGAGGCAGCTTTAACTTGTGTGACCGACACTTACAAAGTGAATCACAGTAGGTTTTGCTGACCTTGGCAAAATCAGAGGTCATATTTTCACACATATAAGCCCTTTTAGACATATTCCCCTGACGTGTTCACTGTGAAAAGGTTTCTTTTTGTACCTCTACAGAATGTAATGCATGTCCTCACCTTCATTCTTCCCTCTTCAAAGTATTACTGGGGCTATCGAGAAGGAAATTAAGTTCCTTTTAGAACATTTCAGTACAACTATTCAAGGCAGGATTCTCTGCCACACTCTGGGGTATTTTTACATTTATGAGTTCTCTTTACGGCTTTAATGGGGCAGCAGCCATGGTAAGATGAACCAAATAGAACTCTTAGAGAAAGACTCAGTACATTAGGGGCAGATTCTTATTAGCCTTATAATTTTTAATCCTCTAAGCAGTGACGGTGATTGTGATGTGACTTGTATCTGAGTGAGATACAACTTAGGGTGAATGCAGTTTTCAGAGTCTGAGCCATCCTTATTCCACAAGAGAAGCTCAGAGCAAACAGCAGTATTTTCCTGCTGAAAAAAAGCTGATGGATGAGGAAGGTTATCAGATCAGTGAATCTTCATTTTCTCTATGATATTTCAGGTAAAATAAGGATGAAAACAAAGCATGGAAAAAGAATGAGATCCAGAGGGCTTGCAGAAGTCTAATACAAAATATTCTGCTTCCCTTCATACTTTCTGTGAGTTTCCCCTTTCAGTTTGAAGTAAAAGAGCACATGATGCCAAGGCAGGATTGAGTAGTCCTATAACTATGTGCGTGCTCTTATAAATTTATGGTAAATCTGAAGCAGCTGATGGAAATTGGCTTTCAGTCAAAAACATTGAGTTATGCCATGCTTAGCACAGCCTATGATCAGTTCCTATGGCTCAGGAGATGCAGTATGAGAGGACTTTGACTGCTCAGACCAAAGCCCCAGCTAGGTCAGTAGCCTGCCTCTAACAGTGACTGACAGTGGATAGGAAAATGGTTTTGGGGTGGCAGTGATGCATGTACATTCCCACCTTCTGACAATCTCTAACCTAGAAACTTCCTGAGCCACAGGATTCTTTATGCAGAATAGCACAGGATGGTCTTTTTCTGGGACTTTTTCCAATTGCATTTTGGGACCCATGCAAACTTTTGGGATTTACAGCGTCCTGTGGCAGTTAATTCCTCAGTGTAACCTTAGCATTGTGAAAAAGTGCCGCCTTTATTTTGAAATTATAGTGTGATGCCATGTACTTCCCATTGTACAGAAGAGTGATTGATCCAACTCATCCGTGCCATTCAGGGTCACCTAGATACCTTTCATCTCTCTACTCACCATTCTAGGTGGAAGACTCCTAGTTATTTAATAGCTTTTGGAATATTTTTCCCATACTTTTAGTCATTTGCATTGTGTGTCTGTCCTTTTTGTATTTGTATCTTTTATTTTTTTTCTAAGATTGATGAAGGACTGGAACTCCATAGATTCTTCAAGATACAGGAATAACAAGGATTTTGGGTTCTCTTCTTTTCCTAATAGTTCCTGAGATGTCATTTGCTCTTTTTGTCATTTGCTCGTTGCTACACTCTGAGCTAACATGTTTGTAGAAAAGGCTGTTGTAACACTAGGATTACTTTTCCGAGGGTTAACAGGTAGCTCAAAACCCGTCACTGTATCTCTGGATTTAGGGTTGTTTTTCACTGTATACATAGATGTGTTCATAGACACCAAATTTTGTCTGGCATCTTGTTGCCCTGCTGCTTTGTATCAAAGCACTGAATTGTGATTCTGCATGGTCATCACTCATTTTTAAAGCTTCAGTGGCTTATATCATCAATAAACCTCATTAGTTTACTCTCCATTGCCTTTTTCTAAGTGGTTAGTGAACATGCTTAATAACACAGAACCAGAAGTATCTCTACAGGACCTCCAGGTTTATTCCTCCTCTTTGTTTCCTTTAATTTTAATCCATGAGAGAACTTTCCCCCTAGTTTAGCATTTTTATGAATGCTTGGCAAGTGGTATTGTGAAACCTTGTTGTAAATCTGCTCCTACTTTATCAATCAAATGAGCTATATCTACATGTTCATGAACTCCTTTAGAAAATTCTGGTAAATTTGTAAGACACAGCTTTCCTGCACAGTATTTGTTATTATTCTTCTCCATTATATCATATTTTTCCATGAGCCTACTTGTTTCATGGTTTTTTAAAAATTCCTATTGATTTATTCAGTACAGCTGGTGGTGACATTGATAGGGCAGCTCCCAGTTTGCCCTGTATTTACTTCATAAAGCCACATGCCAACCAGCAATGTCTGAAACATCATGAAGAGAAGCCTGGAAGACAGTCTTTCTGAAATGTCCAAGGGATGCAAAGATTGCTACACAGACATTTTCAGGCCTCCTTCCTGGAACTGCCATCTGCTAGAAGATATGTGAGCATCAGTTGCTATGGTAGCGCACAAAATACTATGTCCAAACCCTGGAAATGTGGAGTATAGGTCTAGAGCTGGTCTGTGGACCAAGAATCTCTGCAAGGTCTGGAGGATGAGAGTTTTATCCCTTTCCTGGCCTATGCAAGGAAATCTTTTCACTGTTGTATAGTCTCACAGCTGCCGTGGATTCAGTGGCAGACGTTGTCATCCTGGTTGGGGATGACAATATGTAGAGCTTCTTGTAAAACAAGCCTTACTTTTGTTTTACAAATCTCCCAGTGGAGCGGCCTATAAGGAACAGCACTGGGCTGCAGTGAGACATTTTAGTGAGTGTTTCCCAGCAAACTTATGCAACATCCATTGTGCTTGTGCAGCCTGTTGCAAAAAAAAAGGATGCCATCCTCAGAATGTTGGCTGAATATTGATTTAGCAAATCGTGAGAAAAAAGGAATGAAATAGAGGGACATTGTAGCTGGTACTGCATATAAATGGCTGTGAGGTTAATTTATGTTATTTATGGAAATCTGGAATACTGGGAATGCTCTAATGCTTATCCCAGCTAGACTATTAGTGTTCTTCTTATGTGCATGCATCACCATGTTATCTAAATTTTGCTAAGCCCTCTTTAAAAGCAGTCAGGCAGGGCTTTAAACAGACTAGAAAGGGGACTGTGAAAAAAAAAGTATAATTTTCTGTAACTATTTATACACCTAAAGAGATGCATGTAATATAAGTGCACATAAAGCCATGCTTTTATTTACCTAACAGTAGAGAAGAGTTGCAATAAAAGAAGAAAAAACCAATCTCCCTCTCCCCAAAAATCAGTTCCAGGTGATTTAAAAAAACCCCACATATATATAATTGGTTAGGGGATTTTTTATTTTTCTGCTGAAAGGGTGCACATATGAATAGTGGAATCTCTCTGAACCAAAGAAAAGACTTCAGATCAATTTATGTTCAACATGGATTTGCCTTGTACAAAACACATACTCTTCACTCATTTGACTATGCAAAAAACATATATTAAGAAAAGAAAAATGCAAATGGAATATGGATCTCCTCTCTCACTGGAATGATAACCACAGCACTTTTATGAGAGGCACCATGATTTGCTTTCAAGACTTCTCTTTTAAAGGCTTGCAAGGAAGGTGTGACAAGGAGATCCAATGGTGAAATCACTGTTCTACATCAGCTAAAAATACTCCCTGGTCAAAGCAAAGAGCGGATGAGAATGTGCCAGAGGTGGGGAGGGAGGCGAGCCTGCAATGTGTATAAACAAATGCCCCAGCGACAACTGGAATGTATACAGAGCCATTGTTGGAGATTTCCTACACCTTCAGGGGCTCATTCTTCTGCTGAGATGCACAAACATAGATCCTTTTCTGACAGGGTATCTCAAAGAGTGTAAAAGCAAAAGCCACCGCTAAATATAGCAGGCTGTCACATGCTGCCTTTAGTCACATTTCAATTCATTGTAAACTGCAGCATGCCTCGCACCACGGTTCTTTTAACCTTGGTGATGTGTTCGAGGGGTTTTGCATTTGTGCACATCCCTTTCTCCCCTCTAATTTAGAAATGCAAATGTAGATGTGCAGTCAATAATCAGGCAATTTGGATGGTCCTGTTGAGCTTTAAAATGTACAGGCATGTTTGAAACAACATGAAAAGTGCTGGTGAAAGGGGGAGAGAGTGGATGAGTCACTTTTAAAGCAAAGAAGGCAAACTGGGGAAAAACAAAAAAAAAAAAAAGATCTGTGTCTTGACTCAGTGCCCAGACTCTTAAGATGATGCTTCACTGCAGACTCTGAAGTTCAGCTTATTTTTCTTCTCATTTGTTCTTTTATTTTTATGTGTTACATAATGGAGCTTTGATTCATAGAAATCTATTTATACAGTCTAGGATTTGGGCCAAATTCTGAAGTCTTAACTCTGTCTTTCCTCAGGCAAAATGGCCATTGTGGTTAGCAACATGAATGAAGTTTGCTAGGACTGTGTGTTCAGGGCTGGACTCCCAGGGGGCTATTCTTGTTCACCCTTGTAATTTCACCTTGTAATTTCTTATATCCTTGCTAGAGTATGATTTCATGTAAGGAACTCTAGGCTGTATTGCAGCTGGAGGACAAATTGCCAGAAACTGACAAAATATCCCAGCTCTTACTGGTGAGGCCAGTATGAGCCTGTGCTCCCTTCACATGCCCAAAGGCTACCAGTCAGCAGTTTGGGTCCCAGCTTTTTGCCTTCTTCCTCTCTCTCCACATCAGTCCCACAGGAGGACAGACATGGAAGCCACGCAAGCCATTTGCTGGGAAAGTCCTGCCATGAGGATGAGGATGTTCTCCCTCTTCATGTGGTTCTAGCATGGTATATTTGCTGTGGAGGAGGGATGGCCGGACAGCAAGGCATCAGCATCACCCCTGCTGCAATATGTCTTTTTGAGGGCTGCAGTTGGATGGTGTAATTGAGGGCAGGTTTGCAACTGAATGGAATCATGAAAGTGGAGAGCAGAAGCTGGATTCCTTCGGGGCTGCTTTGCTTGGGGCAGTTGGGTGTGAGCAGAGTACCCCATACCCTGTGTCTGTCAGAGGAGCTAGCAGAGCCAGCTGACCTTTTATCTGACAAGCTGGCAGTGAGGAGACAGCTGCCAGAGAGAGAGCTCCCCGCTGACATCAGAGTTATTCTTGGGGCTAGATGGAAAACAGTGAGAGATAATGCTCTTTGCTGTAATGATGAGGCAGATTTCAAAAACTTCACATGAAAATAGCAGCCCAAACCCAACTAAGTAGGTCAGAGAAGCAGAACTGAAGAAGATTGCTTCTCTGTGGCACTGTGACCAGGGGCTGAAGTTTTTGCTCTCTAATAAAGTGCAAACCCCTAAAGAAGCTCCTCCAGGGGCCAGACATGCCCAGGAATATTCTTATCAGTCTGTTAGTACCTCAGCTCATCATCCAACATCTCTTGCAGTGCAAATGCTCTTATAATCCTGTTTGTTTGTTGGTTGGTTGGGGCTTTTTGTTTGCTTTTTTTTTTTTTTTTGCTGTGGATGCTGGCAAGAATGTAGTGTCTTTGATAGTACTACCTCTTGGTTATATTTGATGACGCAATGTTCATATTTTTAGCTAAACTAGAAGAGATCACTGTAATGATTCAGGGAGAATCAGGGAAAATGTTTTCAGTTTATGCTAGAATACATAGGCACATATATTTATATATAGTTCTATGTATAGGAGAATTTTTGTCTTTTAACTGATTTGTCAGAGTTCAGAATGCAAAAGACATAGAAAAAATATGACAGTTTTTGACAATACCAGAGTAATGAAATAGCCAAACAAGCACTCGCCTTCCACTTCCTCAGCTATTATTCTTTGAATGTTGGAGATAAATGTCATTTGTAAATCCCACTCATTACTAACATTAGTACTAGTGTATGTACTTTCTTTGACAAGTAACCCTACCAGTGAAATCTGCAAGGCAGCAAACTTTAAAGTTTTCTTTTAAACATGGATAATTACTAATTGGGGGCATCTGTCTCTGCTGAACACCCACCCACACTCACTCTTCTTTAAGGTGTTTCAGCTTGGTGACTTGTCAAGGAGTCTTGAAACATTTGACATCCTTTCTCCTAATTATGAACTCTGTTATCAACTTTCTCTCTGCTGGAATGGCTTTTCCCTTCTTTCCCTTTCTCTTTCCTTTTGCAGCACAGGCTATGCCTATGGGCCTTGGGCTGTGCTCCTTTTCACATACAGCCCAGTTAACTCAGCTGGCCCACAGGTTCCAGGACAACCCTGAAAGACTTGAGCCTGTTGGCTCAGCTGCTGCTTGGGTTCCTGCCAGCTCTTCAGCAGCATCACACAGTGGAGAGCAGAGTCACTCCTGTCCATTGCTGTCCCGTGCCAGGAAATCTGAGGACCTCACTTGTGTGGAAGAAATCATCCCTTCATCACAAGAAAGGTGCTGTTCCTCAGGAGCATTTTTCCTCCAGGTTGAAGTTTGTGTCTGGTTATATTGCCACAGGAGGGAAGTATCATGAGCAGTACAGCCCATGGAAATACATCATCCAGTTCAATGGGCAGAGCTACTCTGTCCCTCAGCCCAGAGAGAAGAGCTTCATTTTCTCCATTTGCTCCTCTTCTTGGCTTTACCACAGCAAGAGGGGGACTGATAACATTAAAGTTACTTCAAGCCAGTGTCATTTGTCTCCTGCTATGCTGGAGTACAAGGGCTCCAGAAGGCATCCCAGATCTGAAGTGTATTAAGGTCCCTTGAATTGTCTTCTAGAGTTGCCTGCCTTTCTCTGACTGCAGGCTGATCCTTGGGAAACTGACCTCCAAAATCAGCCCAGAGAGGAAGCAAAACCTGGCATTTGTGCATGCCTTGTCCTTTCCATCTCATCCAGGTATTTTGAAAACTTGAAGCCATTGATAGAGATGAAAGGATGAAACTGGATATATTTTTGTGAAGATATGAATTAAGTTTCCTTACTCTATTTGCTCTCCTTTTTATCTTCCACTTCTGTTGCATTTTTTTTACCCTGTTGTATTTTCTGCAAGCTCATCTGCTTTTCTAGTAAGTTTTTTTTCCCAGCAAGAAGTTATTGGTGGTTCTAGGAGGAAAGCGTTAAGTAGCTTTTAGGATAGGTAGAGAAATCCCTGCTGGGTATTTAACCTACATTTGTTTTCAATTTACAGGAGTGTTCATGTTATAAGTCTGCTGTTAAAGATGAAATGAAGTAGCTCAAGTGGTTCAATAGGATTTAGCTGAATTACTAAAAGAGCTTTAGTAACAAAATTTGTAGTGTCTTTTCATAGAGGTGACATAGTCTTGAAATAGGGAGAAGATTACTGGTCAAGTTAAATTTCCTTGGAACTGGAAGCCCTACCTTTGCCCAGTTAGCAGCTCATTTTAATCATAAATAAAGATATTCTCTGCCCAAAGCTCAGCATTTGACTGTCATATCCAATACCACACTGGCAATATTAGTCCCTGGCATCCCTAGGCGGGTTGATGAGAGAAGCACATTCTGCAAAACAGGGAAACAAAGGCAAGTGGCAAGCCACACAATGCGTTTTTTGTCTGCACGTATGTGAAGTTCATTGTCAGAAGCCATACTTTCTTCCAACTGTAGGAGAAGGCTGCAATTGTGAAAATTCCCAACAACAGTCTTGAAGTAACAGAGGCTCTGACACATCTAGACAGAAGTGCTGCATGTTCAAAGAGGCAGAAGGGAAGGCCCTCTAAAGCCCAAGAAAATGAAGCAAAGAAGGATATACAAAAATTTTCTCTTTATAAAGCTGGCTACTTGCTGAACAGCTATGTTTCCCATGAGACTCCCAACACTTTCAACTCTGCTGGTAGATCTGCTGTACTTTAAATTCAATATTTGGTGCTAGTTCTTATAAAAAGGAACTGGTTAAAAACAGGTCAATATTTTAAAATTCTGCTAAAGGATTTTGCTTAGAAATTGTCTGTTTAGGAACATTTTTGCATGCTACAGTCCCATCTGTGCTTTCGATGTGAGTCTGTAGTTTCACATCTAGATTGTACAGAACACCTGTTGGGCCACATGTAAACAGTTACATAAATAGCTGACAGTGGACAAAGCAATGGATTTGGTGAAGCAGGTAATTGCCGGGCAAGTTATCCAAAAGAAAAGCTGTCTCCTCTTCCCTGAGAAGCAGGGCATAACAGGCCTTCTGGCATAAGGATTTTCGGATATTAGAGGAAGTACATTTTTGTTCTGCCAACCTAAGTAATTAGTATTTTCTCTTTAAATAAACATGCCAAGTTTATGCCTTGAAGATTTCTTGCTCAAACTCCATCTACATATAACCTTTCCTGTCTGGCTGCATAGCTTCTTAGCATCTTAACATTTTTGTTGCAGCAGGAGCTTTGCTGCAGTGGTCATTTCCTTAGTCTATTGCTTAGATTACTCCATCAACACTTTTTCTTTGCTGGCTCCTTTCTCTTTGTGGTGATCACATCCCTGTGCTGGCTCTCGTCTCTTTGTGATGTCAGGCAGAAATAATTTCTCTTTGCTTGCAAGACCTATTACAGCCTAACCCCACCCTGGCCATAAACCTTCATTCACTGTCAGGAGGTTGACTTCCACCTTCAGCAGTCACAATCAAGCACCTCTGCTATTTTCTCCTTAGGCTTGGGTGGAGCTCCTCATTAAAAATGTGCAATGCTCTCTCCCTCTCTTCCAGGCCCTGTTTTCAGAAAGACTCTCACTGGAACACTGCAGGCCAAAATCTTGTTCGTAGTTTGTTGGACCTTCAGGATAGCTGAAATTGTCCTATGCTCTATTTGTGTCTCTGGGTCTAGTTTTTCATGTCTATGTTGTAAGCTAAGACTGTGTTCTTGTGTGCTGAATAGTACAGTGGGGATCCCAAGTCTGTGACAACCACCAGTGACTCATTGCATGGGAGCGTGCTTGGGCAGAAAGAGAGGAAGGGAGGGGAAGGTACACAGAGATTTTAAGAAGCTCCTTTCCCTCCCTTTAAACCTTCTCTTTGATACACCTCAGCACTGTCCCTCTGGGGTAGTGGTGTGTAAACCTCACAGACCTTTACTTCAACCTCGAGCTCTGGCCTGGCTTTCTCCAGGAATGCTGGGAGCTACACAGGATGCTTTCAGATATTGCATTGCAGTCTGAAACCAAAGTAGTGGTTTTGAGTGGAAAGCCCAAGTCAGCCTCAAAGAATTGGGAATTTGGTTTGTAGCCAACCTCTTCTGTGTAGCTCTGCTTTTCACATCGTCCTGCCCTCCCTTTTCCTGTAGGCTTGGTCCTGGGGAGAGTTCAGTTCTTGCTTTCTCCAGGAGTTTTATTATTCTGAACAGTGCAGCGTTTTACCATCAGGTGCATCCTCCCCTTGCAGCTATCCCTGTGAGGAAAGCCAGCAAACATAGGAGAGAAAAGAGTGTTGTGAAGGACTGTTTATAAATGACTTCAGTGAGGCAGAGTGATGTGTCATTCTGGCAGAGAGCCCATTAAAGAGGAAGCGCTACTCTTGAATGCATTCAGCTGGGGTTTCTGAGAACTCCTTTATACCCACTCATTATCCATTTCACATTCTGGAAGTGGATGGTTATGTTTGCCTATGTGACGCAGATCTTAATAGTTTTCTGCAGTACTACATCGTTTAGCTCTCAGCTAATACAAACCCAAGCTAGTAATTAACATTAAATGCTGAGAAATGGATCTGATGTGATGAACACTCAGCAAGTAATGAGAACGCTGTGATTTCTTACTTCAATCCATCATGGTTTTACAACATAACCAATTCTTACAGATCCCCAAACAGAATTGGGATTAACAACAGGATCCAGTTACACTTGCAAACCAAATTGTTGCTAGTCTGGTAGAAGTTGCACTCTCCAGCTTCCCTTTGTCGGATAGCAGCTCTGGCTTCTATTGTCATTTCATAATGGTGTAATGCTATTTATGCCACAGAAATCCCAGCTGAGCCATGAATTACATGTAGATCGGGCACACCACGGAAAACGCAGCTGTGTCGGGGAGTGAGGCTTGCAAGCAACTACTCTGAAAGGTCATCTTGTACACTGTGGAGTGGGGCAATGCAAGACAACCATAATAATTATTAATAGACCAGTTAAAGTGCCAGCAGAACTTGAAACTGAGCATGCCAGACGCTGCAAAACCAGTTTGTGCTGGACAGGCAGTCAGGAAAAAAAAGTACCTTAGCAATGGGTAGGCTGGAGACTTATTCCTTGATACCACATAGACAATGGATGCCAGGAGGAGGTAAATATGCTGCAGCCCTTCTCTCTCCTGATGCTATTGGGGAACTGGTGGTGGTAGTGACTGTGAAGGCTCCTGTGGGATGGTAGACTCCTCAGGGTTGAGGGTGAGGATACCAAATGTTCTGGGATGAGCCCTGAATACACGGGCATGTTCCCAGCATCCTGTTTTTTCAGAGTGAGCTGTACAGGGGAGATACTCCAGTCTCTTCACACTGAGGGGTACAGGCCCCTTAAAAGCCACCCAGAAAGGACTTGTGATAGAGAAATGCAGATAGAAGCTGTCCCTTGCTGTGAAAGGATGACCTTCCCCTCTCCACAGAGCCTTCATTTTCCCCAGTTTAGCTGCTGCTGCTGTACTGCATCTCTCTGTCAGAGGGGAGAAACTTGCTGGGGCAGTGGTGACTCCTGAGAGCTGTGGGGAGGAGAGGACCTGCCCCCCAGCCCATGGCCCTGTGTCTCTCCAGCTTGGATTCTGAGTTCTTTTGACAGGGGAGAAGAGGGGACACAAAGCAATGTTTAAAAAAAAAGGAGAGTAGGGTAGCCCCAGTTGCCAAAGTGTCTTCATCTAGCTCTGGATGCAGGCAGAAACAGAATGCTATGTTTAAGCACACCAGTAATGTGAGGGCAGCAAATATGAGACTAACTGCATGCTTCTTGTGTTATTTGTGTCTTCAGTTTGGGTTTTGGGGTGAGTGGGGTCCTTTGGTAGGGTCGCACAATCCAAGTGGAAATAAAAGACAGGGATAAGGAATGAGAATAGGAGAGAAACAGGGTAAAAGCAGAGAGTGAACACAAGGTGAAGAGATCAGAAGCTGTTTATGAAGATTTTAAACAAAGGTTTGATCAACCCATGCCAGAGAAAAGCCAGCCTGTACTGTGGGAAATTTTGAATGTGCTGTATCAGACTTCAGCCTCACCCTGACCAAAACATTCCACATCCATATCAGACAGATAATAATGAAAGTTCATGCATAGTAGTGGCTTGGAAAATACAGTGGTGGGAATCCTAATAGTGTAAATATAGATAAAGCACTGATGGGTATTTACTAAGTTTAACCTGAAAAAATTAGGCATTGAATTGATCTGCTAAAATTGGAACTTGTCTCAAGCCCAAAGGCTGGATTGCAAAACTTGCCTCCCTGGCAGATGCACAGCAATTTCTTACAAATGATCATTAACATGTGGTTTACCATGAAATACCTTATTTTTATTTTTTTTTTAAAAATAAAAATACATCTTTTAAACTGCCAAACACTGAGCTGAATAGAAACTTTTGTACCAGATACAGGATGATTGAACATGCTACTTCAAAGCCATCTCTCTTGGGCTTATGGCTTTGTTTTGTGCATTTTTGAGATTTTGTGTATTTTTAAGGTTTTTTTTTTCTTAGAATAGCCTGCAGTTGAAATGACAGGCATTATAATATATCCATAGTCCCCTCCTCAACTAAATTAATCCCAAAAGACACCAAAACAGGTTCTCAAGGGAGAAATTTTCATGTACCCGATCAATCAGTCCTTCTTTTCTCTCTGCTTTTATTTTTCAGTTTTTAGTGTCACAGTCATGATCTGTCTTTTTTGTAGGTTGGTAATTCTATTTCCCAGCTTTGTTCAGTTTCCCTTGAGCTATTGGATCCAAAATGTGCAAAGGAAAAATAAAAATATTGAGTTTAGTGGGGTAGCTAGGGTCAACTTTGGGCCCACAGTATGAACTGGGAATGGATAGTCTCTGGCAATGTGTCTTCATGCACATTCTGGAATGGAATATATTAATTTTTAATCTATTAATTTTCTAAATTTTTCATGTCAGAGAAATAAAGAGAGGAAAAGCAATGGCAGACAGTACCTAAAACCAGAGTTCCTGTGCAACTAATGATCTCCTTCCTCTCTCAATATGCTCCAGTTCTCTTTATCACCACCCTGGTACTCTCGCAGGCACGGCTGTTCATGGGCATATGTTACCTGGCAGTAGTGGGGGTGCCTGAACCTGATGCTCTTGATGCTGAGCTTTGCAGATTACCCCAGAACTGGTGTCAATGCCAAGTCAGGAGTCTCCATCCCACCTTCAGCCACTCTTTGGCCCCTACAGGAATTTTTCCTTGCAGCAGTGCTGACAGAGCTGCTCATGGGTCCCCACTGTAAATTAAATCAGCCATCCCTTCTCTGTGAAAGAAAGAAGCAAATGTGTATTTTTTGGCTTCCTAGGCCAAAATTAATTTAAAACTACTACCTGAATGGATACAGTGCATGGTCAGAACTTGATGAATCAGATGTTTTTTCTTTGACAACACCTTGTTTAATAGTGTCAGTAGTGCACATGCATGCAGATAACACTGAGCAGACCTGACCTCTGGCTCCTTCAACCTCTGCTTATCTGTCTAGTGAGAGTTGCTGTTACCTCAGGGTGCTATACAGATCAAAGGCAGATAGCTAAATATGCCTACAGATCTTCAGACCTGCAACTACATCTCTCTGTGTATTTGGGTGACACACAGCACAACTGATGCTGATCTTGATTGCACCTTTTCTGCATTACCATCAAACAAACAATGAAAGAGCCATGAGTGGAATCCTCTAAGGTACAGCTGTCTGCATGCTATTTCCCCACTTGAGTTCTTCAGGTTGCTAATACTGTAAGAGCAATCCTCTGCAGGAGCTTTTATTTTAAATTAAAGATGCTACAAGACTATTATGTCATGAGGCATCATGAAGAATACACTTTCAGAAGATCAGATTGACACTTCCTCCCTATAACTGCACAGTGCAACAGCTACACATATTGCTAATGCTTGTGTAGGCACTGTATAAGGTCCTTGAGGGCAGGCAGGGAGGCACCGCTTTGTTCTCTCACCTTTGCTGAATAAAGAAAGTTGCCAGTGTGCTGATAAATCCTGCCACAGACTTTTGTTATGTTTGGAAGGAAAATAATATTGTATGTTACAAAGCCCCATAGGTGATAAGAAAAAGTTTGCTTTGCTTTGTTTTAAATAAGGGTTGCTTTGTGCATAGGCATCTACATAAGGGGACATAGTGGTGATAAAGGCAGTCAGACGAGGAGATTGACCTGAATTTCAATATCTTACTTTGTGCTTTTCTCCTGAGCCATCTTCAGCATTGTTTTCAGGTTAAACATTGTCTAACAAGCAATGGCCCTGCTGGAAAATTCAAGGCCATTTTTTCATTGCCCAAATGCCCAGTTGCCAAAGAAGCGCGCACTTCAGGTAGCATCTCTAGGGGTGAAACCTATAAGAAACTTGGCCTTATGTTCCAACCCCCCCAACATCCACTTTTGGAAAGATGAATAGTGTTTACAATATCATTTCTGGAAGTTGCTCTGAGTCCTGCATGCAGTCTGGAAGCCATAAGAAAACTGTGACAAGACTGATCAGATCCTTATGCATCTTCTTGTGATTGGCCTCCACAGAACCACTGGGGCATGAACACAAGATGTATCCTGGTTAATGGCCTGTCTGGAATCCTGGTCCTCCTTTTCATACTCAAAGAGTAAATGCAAGATTTTTGCTTTGGTAAAACCACTGCTGCACAGAGATTGCTGCTGTCAGCAACCAGGGTTACGGGAAAATTCATACCAAAACACGTCACAAAAAAGGGAAAACCTGAGGAAAGACTACTACCAGACTAGTGATGGAACCAGCCCCAAATGAAGTGAGGTTGTGGGAAGGCATTTCAGCCACTGAGGTGAGGTGGCCCACACAGCATCTAAATGTGG